>BFEA01000400.1:134745-155513 GCA_003427395.1 Chara braunii
AGAGAGAGAGAGAGAGAGAGAGAGAGAGAGAGAGAGAGAGAGAGAGAGAGAGAGAGAGAGAGAGAGAGCACATTTCCCTCAACTTTTTGTGGCATGAGAGGAAGACAGAGAGATGTGCTCAATTAATTCAAAACCCAGGGACCACATACAAATATCCCCATACACATCTTATGTCTGTGAGAGAGAGACAGAGACAGACTCTGAGAGAGAAAATGAGAGGGAGTGAGAATGTACAAGAATTCTACAATGGCGCAAGGAATTTATGATCCTATATGCCGGATACATCCGCTGCACAAGCCCGACCTATAGGCCAGACATACTCAAACTTGGGCTAGCGGATGTACAATGGACAAGAGGTACCGACGACACAAAGAAAGTGATAACTATGTTACCAAACGCAATAAAAGTGATCTTGAATACCACAATGGATTTATGATCCTATAGAATAGATGATCGACGCCATCTTGCATCTGATTGCTGGAATGTCATTATTCGAAAAGCGAAAAGGCAGGCGAAAACCCCGCGCGAGAAAGGAAGCGGACATCAACATGAATACGCCACAACTCGACCCATCAACCTGCCTAGAGACTCCTTTAACGAGCACTTCAAGTCTCATGTTATTGTACCTTTTAGGCAACCCTCTTACCATTGCCTCTTTATTCAGATAGTGCATAACCGCTTTAAGAGCACTAGAAGCGAATGATGCATCGCCGACCGGGTCATAAAAGGAATCGACGAAGTCTACAACATGCTTTCTAAAATTTATTGAAAGAAGGACCCAATGTTCGCAGTCCTTGTGAATAGGAATGAGCAATATATCGTATTCGAAAAGGAGGACATCTTGCGTCCATCTGCCGACCCCTTTAAAACCCTGCAACTTCAACTTCGTAAAGGAAAAGGAGACGAAGCTGTACACTTTGAACGGAGATCGAGGCAGTCCCTGGTGAGGAGAGTCAAGTAAAAATTGACGACCTCGTCGTTAAGCTCGCCGCCTCTGTTCAATAATGTCACAATGTCTTTCACCCTAGCAACCAAGTTCTCAGTCGACAGACGAGCAATAACCATAACCGGTGGTAGACAACACCGAGCAAGTTTGTCCATCAACTTGGACGACTCTCCCTGATTTCCTCCGACGCCTGACATGCATACATCTGCTGCACAGTCCAACCAAGCAACACGCATGAGCATGAGAAGGATGACACCCTAAGTGTCTGAGTCGTCCCATTCTTTACTTTGCCCCTTAAAAATATTATAGATTTGAACCCCTCTACTTGTAGTTCTAGAAAAGTATGGTGCGGGTTCACGAACGGAGAAACAATGCACTTCTTGCAAACTTTGATATGCAACTTCTCAAATGTGTCAGAACTCATACCCGCCGCTTCTACAATCTGAATATCCCTTCTCGACAATCGAGGCATATTCGTCATTATGAGAGACTCCTCCGAGTTTCTCCGCATGACACATGGAGGAGATGGACGACCTGTACAACAAATGAAGAAAAAGAGATTATGAATACAACACATCGCCGCACTGCACAACCAAGGGGCAACCAACAATTACCCACATATCCAAACATATCGCCGCTCTCTACATCGAAAAGTATACTCCAGGTGCTCATACAGTAGTTGGACCCAAACGTGAGCAACTCATGTCACTGATTAAACTCCAAGTGCTCATTCACTATATAGACCCAAATGTGAGCAACTCATGTCACTGCTTACCAGCCACGACTTCTTGCCGAAGATGTTCCTTAGTATTCTTTGTGTTTAAAACGTTCAGTTGCGGCTCTTTTCCTACACATGTCGAGCTTAGACCCGCACCAACTCGCCTGTTGCTTCAGTCTCGACGGATGCTATAATGCGATCTAACTGGGATGCAAATCGGGACAAGTCCTCAACGTCTGCGTCGACGAGGCAAACAAGTTTTTCCGGCGACATCAGTAGACTCCTCGTGAGGTTCTCTCGCACCTTCATCAGGACACAACTCTACAGTACAAGTTGTCCCAGCACTCCTGCGGATGACAAGAACTTCATCTTGAGGGGTCAATAATCGTGCACAGGAAGAGATGACAACGGACGAACTGTATTCGTCGTTATAGCTCTCGCGGAAGAGTGTCTTGGCAAGGTCGTCCTTGAGCGGACGACAAACAGTAACCTCTTCCACTTCCAGCATGGTGACGTCTTCGTCCTCATCGCATTGGTCTGACCCGGCTGTAGCCGCAAGGAGTTTTGAGGGCCTCATGTCAAGCACCGGAGGTGTCACATCACTTCTCAATTCGCCATCCAACCCTGAATATAGCACTGAGACACACCCGCCCTCGGAACCGCCATAATGTGTATCAGAGGGTGGAGTCTCCTGGTCTTCCATACCAAGGGCAAGGGTGTTGCCCGTGCTGTTGGGTTGCTGCGCCGAGGAGCGGATAGATCCGCCGCCGACGGAAATGCTTCAAAGAACTAAGTCCTCCTTCTGCTCCGCACTCATGCGCCCGCTTGGACGACGGATACATTCCTCTGCCGACAGTAAAACTGCCAACACGCAGTCCCTACCCCTTGTCCCCATCAGATCCAGGTGCACACAGGCTAGCTAGAGAATCTCTCCTTTCGGGGAAGTATGACCCGCCTGCCGGTTTCTCCATCAGATTCTCCCTGTGCAAGATAGTGGTATCCGTCACAAGTTCGCACTCCCGAGTGTCGCGTCCAGGATCCTTTGTGGAGCCCACATCGACCGACTCCACATCTCCCATGAAATTAGATCCGGCAGAAGTTGTACCGCGGATGCATCCGCTACCGGGGAATGAGTGATGCCTTTGCCCAATGAGATCAGAAGCTCGTAGCGCATGCGTGGGCGGTGGAGATCCAGCCTGCGGTGATCCCTGCCCAGTTTGTGAGTTCGCACCTTCTACCGAAGTTATGCAACCCATTCCGCCCTTCCCCGCCGTACCTCCTCCCAAGCTCGCAACATTTCGGCGCCTCGCGCCGCCACCTCGGTCGTCATGTCCTCCACTGTCTCCACCGTAACTGCCGGCATCTCCTCCGTCATCTCCTCTACGTCCGCACTGTCCAGTTCCCTCTCCGTGTGTTGGGTCAGGCAGCGGAATATGCCAGTTAATTTTAGCTTCGTAACTCAGACTTGTTTCGAGGTAATAAAAGTCACGACATATCTCCAACATGATGTGCTCCCGAAGAATCTCGTATTTTTGCTCTCCGAACATTCAGACGACGATGTCTTCTGGTTCACGGCAGTTTACCTCTGCGACATGGACATGGTCGATAACTGCTTGGAGGGCGGCCTCTTCAAAATCTTTCTTGGACAAACAGGCATGTGATTTCCACTCGCCTTTGTCTTTAAACGCCATGACCCATTCGCCATCGATAACTGCCGGTTGGAAAATATCTGGATGCCAAATTACATGATGACCCCAATCACACTCAGCGGTGCTCCTGTGCGCCATCCCGAATTAATAGAGTTGACTTGGCTGCAATCTTAATGTGTGCGTCGATGGAAGAGGGCGTCCAGGCTTGACAGTCAGACTCAGAGGTTTGCTTCTCATGGAGGAAAGAAATCATTTTGAAGAGGCCGAGGTTGGCGTTGCAACAGGAGTGACGACAGGCAAACTCGCAGCATGCTTTGAACTGGCAGGCGTTGAAGAGGACGCCATACCGGCAAAATATTTGTGATATATTGTCTCTAAATCCAACCGCTCCTCACCTTCACTGACTTCTTCCTCGTCGTTTGCGTTGAAATTGTCCTCCTCCGTGAACTGAGTCTTGTAATAATTCAGTGTGAGTTCCACCTTACCATTGTCGAAATAACATTCCTTAAGTTTCTCCACGAAGTTGGCCGCAGACTCCCTAGAGGCACCATGAAAGTCATCCAATGCCCCAATCACGACATCTCGACGACACTTGTAGTCGTCCTCAAATCTTAGTTTCAGTCATGTGTCGAGGAATATAAACTTGTATATCTTCGCTCTTTTGTCAGATGACAGCTTGAACCACATGCTCCTGTTGGGATCATGGTTTACCTCTTTCTGCACCTGGTAAAATTCACAGTTGTCCACACCCTTGTGCACCTCGTGCGCAACATATGTCATCAAAAAGTTGAGGAGCTCTGTGTCTCCCTCGATGGCCACAACATGACGCCCGCTCTTGAGAAGATTCCACACAACCTGGGCGTGCGCTTTGCCGATGAACATAACTGCATTCTCCACCGGGCAGAAGAACTCAATCTGACCTAATAGCAGACCTGGGTGACGCTCCATCTCCTTATAGGTGAACCCCTTTAGGTGGTGCACACCTGCCAATTCATACATAGTGGCCTTCGACAACGTCTGAGGGTGTCCATAATTTCCTTTTCCCTAGAGCTGCAACATCGTCGTCCGACAACCATGCCTCATATATCATTGGAGTGTTAAGCTTCAGCTCATCACCATGGAAGAGAACATACATTCTGTCCTCGTCGGCCCACACACTGTTGCCGATTTGGTAGTGCTTTTTAACTTGACCCCTCCGGACCCATTTCCCTGCACAACCATTCGTGACAGGAAGAATGTGAAGAAGACTCATGAAGGAGAGGTCTCACTGCCTGGGAACAAAAGCAATCAGTGTCCAGAAATAAGGACACAGCTCCTCAAGGAATGCCGCCAATGACCGGAAAGCCTCGTCGTTCCAACGTGCTCGGTCGACAGGATCGCAGAAGTCGATGATGCAGGTGTGGCATCACAACTGCGTCACAACTTTCCTCATCTCATCTTTCCTTCAGAAAACCGTAAAGGCGTTGTAAGCAAAAGATGCGAGGGTTGTCACCTGATTGGTGTCCTTCCATTTGACGTTGGTGCATTCTTCCACTGCTTGCGGCCCCTCTTCTGTCTTGCTACGTTCGCCTTTGAGCACGGACAACACAACCCGCTTCCATTCAATGGGAAACTTCTCGTGATTGACCAGCTTCATCGTTGCCGCCAAGTCCTTATCACTGGAACAGACTAGATACTGGGGGCATTCCTTGAGGTAAGAGTGATCTGCGACCCATTTCCTGCATCCCGCCCACAACTTCTCGTCCAGCCCCTTGGAGGCGTACTCTGCCATCAATTGCTCTTTCGTCCGGAAAAAGAAGTCATTCCAATCATCGTTGTCCCGACCCTCATGCTGGAATTGGACGATATGCCACAGTCGGAGCAACGTTCGATCTTGCTTGACAATTTCACAAGCATCTTTCATCCCAACCTTTCCCTGCTCAAACAGCCTTTTGCTTCCTGTCTGCACCCAAACAATGTCGAGGTCTTGTAAGCCTCGCAGGATCTGACGTTTCTCCGCCTCTTTAAAATCCCCCAAGTCTTTCCAACAATGCACGTCGGGTTCATTCACTTGCACGAAAAAGTCGCGCTGCTCCTGTTTCCTTGTCTTCTTTCTTTTCCGCGTCTCCGGATTAGTCACACGCATATTATACACAACTCTCTTATGACCACTGTTGTCCTCCGCGAATGATTGACCTTCACAGGTGACTTTCGGATCCGTTGTCGGAGGCTTCTTCGTCCACATAGCGCCATTAGGGGCAAGCAGATGACCCTTCTCCCACTCGTCGTAGAACTTTATGCCAAGCTCCCACGTTTCATCGTCCATCATGACCAAAGGCAAGTAGTACCTCAGTTTTTCCGTCCATTTTTTTTTCTTCGATTTCTCATCAGCCAACCCCCAAAGGTTGAAGTAAGGCGTTTTCCTTAAGGAAGCTTTCTGAAACTCTTCATATTTAGCGACCAAATCCTTCTTGAACTTTATATTGCCGGTGACAGCGCGAGGGCGGTTCAAATTATTCCACTCCTATCGAATGTCTATCATTGATAGCCGTTGAGCCCGAGGAGGGGCTAACTTGTCCTTCCTATTCTCGTTCACGCTGATCTGCGTATAACCGTCAAAGTCCTCGTCGGTGAAGTACAACGGCTTGAAGGGTCAGTCGTAGAAGGTATGCTTCTCCCAAATGTCGTGGTGTCTCAACTCAAGCGCAGCCTTGACATTGTGTTGCCCGCTCACAGCATAGTATCAATGTTCATTCGGGTTCGCCTCATTGAATTTGTCTGGGGTCACACGAACAGCCTTCTGCTGGGGGGCAGGAAACCCTTCGATTGGCGCCAATTTCAAAATTGGCTTCTCATACGTCTTTCCTTTCTTCTTGTAGGCGTCAATCATAGACCGCAATATATACGCCGTGTGGGTCGGGTCGATTGAACGATGATTGTATGACCTTTCCCACGACGACAACTCCAATACCCTCTTCGGGTTGACAAAAAAAGTGACATCTTTCTTTACACCTTGTTTCCATTCCAGAAAGTAACCGGCGTCCAGATCGACAACGTTATCCTTGTCGTCCTCACTATCGTTCTCGACGGTTCATGCCTGCTTGCCTTTAGATGATTCTACCCCCGATCCACCTCCCATCTCCCCATTTTCTGCAAATTTTGCCTAGAAATACATCTAGAAGAAGGATATGAGACCCAATATTAAAAGGATGGAAATCAACAAATCAATTGAGAGTTGATCTACATTATGCACACCACCTCACTGAATCTCTAGAACAAGTCACTTCTTGTATTCCCTTGGCTTGGTCATTGTCACTTAAAAAAATGTCAGTTTTGCAAGAATCGGATTGGGTAGCTGTCACTAGCTGGTTTTTACCACAATAACCAAAAGATTATACGACAGATAGTATGTATGCATCAAGTTGGGGTTATGGTAAATATTTTCCAAATAAAAAGGGATTTCACGTTAACTAGATATGATCCTCACAAGGTGGATTTTTTTTAAAACTCCACTGTGTATAGGATCAAAGTTTTGTTGACCCCCCCATCCAACAGATGGTGTGCATGCTTTCTTGATATACCGATCCTATAACTTCTCATAGACGAAGAAGAATGGAGCTGGCAAATTAATAAAAAAGGAAGGTCCAAAATGCTACACTCTTTTACAGTCAGAGTCACTTATCGCCTACTGAGACCGAGGGTTAATGTCCCTGCTATGATTCAAGATCGATGGGCCAGACATCCTAATATCAATAATGACATTCTCAGACCCAAACGTTGGTTTAAACAAATCAAAGAGAGACCAGCGAAGTTTGTCTCTCTGCAATGGTAGATATTACATAGGTGTTTACCCACCAATGATCGGTCGATAGATCACACAACTCTAGAATAGAAAGGTATACCAACACCTTGGTGTCAATTTTGTATCAAGACATGTCCTTCACACAAATATAGAGAAACGATTGAGCATATATTCACGCAGCGTCCAGGCTGAATTCTCATGTGGAGAAGATGGGACAACATATGGAGGAGGCTCACTGGGTTAGATTGGTCATGGGAATGAAGAGCAATCCTGATAGGATACTGGAATCCTGTACAAATAGAACTGACCAGTTTTCAACGAACCTTTACTATTTGGGAATAAAGGCTATACTTTGGACCTTATGGTATAGGCGATGCGTAAGGGTGATGGAAGAAGTGAGGATCGAAGAAAAAAAACTCTCGGATATCATCATTCAGTTTGTAGAAACAGAGATTAGGGCTCAATGGGCTAATACCAAAATCAAACTCAATTCTTTTCAACCAAAATCTGATATTAAAAAAGGCATCTTGAAATTTGAATTGGACTAGCTTGGGGATTTGGAATGGGAAGGTGAAAAGGATCAGATTTGCCTCTAAAAAAGGACTATAAGTTGATGTTCGATTCCTGGTTCGCTTCTAAATAAGGGGATTCTCTTATGAGTGCTGAGGAATTTCCAGAACTCTTTCTCCCTTTAGATAAGGCATTGGTAGAACTGCAATGGTTTGGTAGGGGGGAAGATGTGGTTGCTTAATAACATTAATTCTCAAGGATATCTATAAGGGTCGATATCTATAAGGGTCATAATCACTAAAAAATGAAAGGCAGATTTGGCGACCCATTTAGGACTGAAGAGGTAGTATCTGCTCCCGTTGAACTGATTGTAATACCTTATTATGTTATTGTACCTTGTAAGGGATGTTGGACCCGTTTTCCAACGGGTGTCGCTCCCCACCAAGAGATGGAGCCACATTTTGTCAAAAAAAAAAAGGGATGGAAGAGGACCTCTAACATGCATTGTTGTCGTCCTCCCACTGTTACCCTGTCGCAATGATGGGATGCCTTCTGGAAGAAATTAATGGGTAGACAACCATCCTTAAACCACCAGTTCTTCCGAAAGTTGCAGTCGGATGCATGCCTCGTCGCGCTGGCCCGCTGGTATGAACGGGCCTGCGACACTTGCTTCCATAAATTCATTCAAGTGGAAACGTCGTGCCACTGTGACAATGGTTGACAACATGTAAGCCGTGACTTCCGGAAGTTCTGGTAGTTTAGCCTATCCTTACAAGCATACGAGTTCAGTTTCCAAGGCGTATAAGCAATCTGATCATTCCTCACCTTCTATAGCGAGTATGGAAGGGACGATGCCTAATGGATAGGGAAGTTCTTCAAACCACTCTGCAAAAACAAACAAAACTGCTGACATAGTACATACAAACATCGATTAGATCGGAAAGGAAGAAAACAAAGACTCATATAAGCAAAAACTGCAATTAAAATTAACTAGACCCAAACTTTCAAAAAAAATTGGATGGGTCCTGGAACCTTATGCAGCCCGGAGGGAGGATAGGAAATCATATGGAAAGATTGGACAGGCGGGCAACAGGTTTGGCCGCTGCGGCCCAAAGAGGACTTCTGCATTTCCACGTCAGGGCCACACTCTGTCATTGCTCTGTACCAAGAAGTGGACTTGTGACGTGAGGAAAATGTTGTATCTGGCAGCCATATGGAGGCTGAAGACGTCTGGGAAGACCCCGGGGATAACAAACTTGACAACTCCA
Organism: Chara braunii; assembly: GCA_003427395.1. NCBI lineage: Eukaryota > Viridiplantae > Streptophyta > Charophyceae > Charales > Characeae > Chara > Chara braunii. Next base: position 143,618 of record BFEA01000400.1, read on the forward strand.
TCTCAAGTAGTCCCAAAGTGGTTATGAGGGAATCCTTCTCAACTGCCACAAAGTCGGACTTAGCCAATGATCCCCTTTGGGCCTCCATCCTTGCTCTATGGAGGGATATCGGCCCAGACAAACTCCCACCACCGTCACAATGGCACGAAGTCTGGAGACAACCCTGGTTTGGGAATCCTCACATCCTGACCTCGCAGGGCCGACCTTTTTCTCTCAAGCACGACTCCCATTGGCTGGGATGGGTCAAAAGGGGTGTTTTCGTACTGGGAGACCTTTGTGAAACGGTTTTCACCTCTTTGCAGTAGCAGACGCAGATCCCAAGGTTCGATCCCTAGACCTTGCCCTATCTGTGTACAGTACCTGTGTAGACCCCGAGAGTTGAACCTGTGACATGTGTATTCGTAAACAGTTGATAGGCTGTTATAGGTCCGTAGGTAGCAGGTGTTCGATTTGTAGACCTGTAGGATAGAAGTCTTAGCGAGTTCCAGAAGTCCTAGTTGTAGCCCTTCTAGAAGGTCAGCAAGTGGGCAAGTGGGCAAGTGGGCAAGTGGTGAGTCAAGTGGTGGACTAAACTGTAGTGCAATCGCAGTACGACTTCGGTAGGTTAGCAGTAAGTCCCCACTCAGTCAGCGGTAAGGTCCAGTCAGTCCCAGTCCGGTCCAGCAAGTACCACAAGGGACTGTGAGCACCATGGGCCGATGGAAGAGGGCAGACCAACGAGTTTCAGAAGTATAAATCAAGAGGCAGCGCCCAACCTTTCATTGATTCCAGCGTGAGCCATGCGGAAGTGCTGCCACAACGACTTGTGCAAGGAGGTCTGCAGAGAGCCTGGAGCTGAAGTGGGCGAGAGAGAAGGAACGTAGCATAGCGATAGGGTAGTTGCGGCCATAGCCGCCATAGCTAGAGTTAGTGTAAAGTGTGTGTGTGTATGTGTGAGTGTTCAGAGTGACGCGTGTGGGATATCCAAGGTGATCCGGTGTATGTGAACAGTGAGTTGTTTGGGCGCTGAGTCGCCATAGCCAGTTGGAAGTGAACTCGTATCAGGATGCCATATCTCTGAGTTTTGAGTTGGCGCATGTTGCCAGTTTGTTGCGCTACTGTTTACATGCATGTAAAGTGTGAATGAAAGCAAGTCTGATTGCATTGGTATCGGAGCTGGTACCCGCTATTCCATGTGCGTCGTCGTGTGCACGGCCTGATGCGCCATAGCAGAGATGGCAGCCGAGAGTCATAGTCCGCCATAGCGGACTTGAAGGTTGGAGAAGCCGCCGCACACCTGCAGAGAAGACCACGACGAGGAAGAAGACCGAGAGAGAGAGAGAAAGAGGGAAAGGATGAGCGATACAAGATTAGGTTACTACGTACCTGTTGCGCTGAAGATATCGCTACGGAGAGAGAGAGAGAGAGAGAGAGAGAGAGAGAGAGAGAGAGAGAGAGATGAGCGATACAAGTTCGGCTGTTACGTACCTGTGAAGTTGCCGCGCTGTCCACGAAGAAGAAGATTGCGGCCATAGCCTTGAAGCTTGCACCACGGAGTGACGAAGGAGAAAGATGTGAGAGAGGACAGAGGGAGAGACCGAGAAGGGAGAGAGAAGCCATAACCGAGGAGGCGGAAAGAGAGACAAAAAAGAAAAAAGAAAAAAAAAAGACAGAGAAAGAAGACAGCAAGGTGAAAGAATGCGAGGAAGGTGAAGGGAAGAAGAAGGTTGGTGAGGGAAAGAGAAGCTGACAGCCATAGCTGACCGAAGGGTTGACCAGGGGAGTTGACCGGAGGCGTTGACCGGGGGCTGACCAGGAGTTAACCACATCGTTGACCGACGTTGACCAAGGCGTTGACCAAGACTTTGACCAAGCTCTTCTCTTTCTTGTCTTTCTAGGGGGTCCTCCATTGCTGCTAGCTCCTGGGCTAACGCATCCCTCCCGTCCTGGGACACGTAGAACTCTGCCTCCTCATCTTCCCCCAGTGATAAGTTAGCGACCCACTCGCTGATCTTTTCTCCATCTCTGCGTCTTTGTCCCTCTTCGTGCCACTACTCTCCTCCCTACTTTCAATACGTTTTCTCTCCTTTTCTTCTTCTTCTGCTGCTTCCTCTTCGGCAGCCTTTCTCCTCTCTTCCTCCTCCTGTTGAACTCTTTTCATCCCCTCCTCCAATTTCTTCATCTTCGTCGCCTGCTCCTCTGCGATGGCCTTTAGCTTCGCCTGTTTCTGGAGCTCTTTCCTCTCTTTGTTCTCTCTCACTAAGGCGGTCATCTTCTCCAGCTGTTCCTGGGTGTAGGGGTCAGTGCTCTTCCCACTCCGAGTGTCAACCATGGTGAACAGTGCACAACCGGATTAACCGTTCCAAACCTCACCACGTAGACTCTAACCCCTGACTGACAGACCTACTGACTCAATCTAAGACTCACAAAATCCGGACAGGAATCCTGTCACCTAGGGTCTCTAGCCTAGACCTACACTATGGCTGTCACTACTAGACCTGTTGCTGATCAGGAGGCATTTAAGGAGATCCCCCGTAACTCCTCAACAATTATTTAACGTCGCAGACAGGACGATGCGATCAGCAGGTCTCTCAACACTTAGACGGTCTGTTGTGCAGCCCACAACTCGGATTTTGGGCCTACCGATCCACACCGAGCAGCCCGCCGGTCAGTACAGGTCGTTGGGAGGGTTAGGCCTCCGGTGCAGTCGAGTCGTCAGACACAGTCTTTAGCCCTACTCAGCCCGTGTGGGTTTGGTCAACAAGGCCCTAACCTTCATCCACAGAGTGCTATCACCTAGACAGAAGAGACTCAATGCAGAAAGAAGAGACAGACAGACTGGACTCAGCAAGTACCACGTGGTGTGTGCACATCTATAGGGCGAGGGATAGGCTGAAGTTGGAGTGGAAATTGAGAATAAAGAGGGAAAGTAAGAGAAGAAGGGATGAAGTTAACAGGCTGACCGCAGAGGTGGCGAAGGTGAAGGATTGTAGGCAGGAGGTGGAGGCTCAAGCAGACGCCTCGGCCCAAACGGCTAAGGTGTTGGGGTACTTGGAGGTGTTGAGCCCAGCTTGGATGGAGAAACGCCAGGCCAATAGAGCTCAAGAGGTAGCCCTGAAGGCCATGCGGTCCGGTTTTTGGGATTTTGCACGCGAGATGGTTACCCACGTTGGAGGGGAAGTCAAGCGGTTGAGAGACAACGTGGGGAAGTTTTGTGAGAGCGCTATTGAGAGCGCCAAAGCAGTTGCCGCTGTAGAGAGCAAGGCGAGACCTCGCAAGGACCCAGTCAAACTTAAGTTCCCAGATGCGTATGGAAGGAAGAAGGAAGAAAATTTCGATAACTGGGAGGCTAGTGTGAATAGCCACGTGTATCTACAGCACATCCTAACTGAGGAGCAAGACCTCGTGGCCTTCCAGACCCTTAAGGATGAGGCGGCGAGTTTTGCTAGGTCCCTTGCGCGCGCAGCCGGTTGTGAAAACAACCTCGTTGCATACTCCAAAATCACCCCCCTTCCTCAATTCTTCAAGCTCCTGAGGGAGCGATTTGCTGATCCAACGAGAGGCGTCAGGGCCTCTGACAAGTTGCAAACGATCCATTCGCGACAGTGGAGGAGTGCAAGAGCACTCAAGGGCGTCATGGACTTAGTAGCCGTCCCAGACCATGGGGTCACTGAGACCCAATTGGTCCAGTTGTTTTATCGTGTCATGCCAGAGCCCCTGCGTGGGCACTTCTTTGACAAGTCTCAACATGCCGACATCACGTATGATGTGTTGAGTAGGGAAGTTTGTCCTGTTCGAGTCAAAGTCCATGTCAGTGTCCACTTTCTGGCATAAGGACCTGGACAAGGGGAAAAAGTGGAAAGGCCGAACCATCTCAGGCCAAGTGAGGGCCAAGGATCATATGATCCTTACCTTAGAGGAAGGTGGTATAGATGAGGTCTCATACAGTCAGATCGAATGGGGCCTTGAGGAGGAGGATAGTAGCGTGGGACAAGGGAGGTCTTATGCTGTTGTCGCAGCTGGAGGGAGGCCGCAAGGTAGAGGAGGAGGCCAGGGCCAAAGGGGTCAGGCCATGGGAGGCCGAGGACCGGGCGCACAGGGGGTTGGCGGACAAGGGAACCACCAAGTGAGAGGAATGGGTCAAGGTCCCCCGCCAAATCGCCAGGGTTCTTGTCGGTCCCCACAGCGACGAGTTGGCAGGCCACCTCAAGGAGGATGGCACCCAGGCTTGTCACAGGGCAGGCCCTGGGAAGACTTGGGCTTGGACCAGCGCGTATGGCAGGAACGCGTGAACTTGGGTCAGTGCGTATTTTGTGGTGACCCGGCCCACGTAATTAAATTTTGTCCTCGGTACAGACAGGCCCGATGGGCTGCTCAGCAGTCAAAAGGCAGCTGCCAGTAGGGGTCGCAACTGCCCCTACTTTAAGGTCATGTGGGGAAGCGAGCGCGCGCACACAGGAAACTCCCAAACCACATGAGCCTATGGCAGAGGTTGCAGGCCCGTGCCTAGCTAGCTGTCCAGAGACCGCTTGTGTTAGCGTCTCTCTAGGTACGTCCCTCACAGGCGTGGAAGAAGAGTTGAAGGAGAGAATGCCTGCCTGGGCCAAAATGAAGAAGAAGAGCAAGGGACAACTAATCTTAGTTGATGTAGAAGTATTTAGAAGTAGAGTAGGGGCCCTTATAGACTCAGGGGCCACTCGCAGTTACATTAGCCGTAGGGCGCAGAAGAAGTTGAGGCTAGGATTAAAACTCAAAAAGTTGACAGACCCCATAGTCAGTGTCCTCGCAGATAACCGCACCATGTGTGTTGAGGACTACATAGAGGGAGTCCAGGCGTTCTTTCACCTAGAGAAAGATGGGAAGGTGGAGAAAGTTCTCCATTCCCTGACTCTCCTCGTGTAGGATGACCTTCTTTTTGACATGGTCTTAGAAATGGATTGGGGAGAGGCAGCAGGGGCCACACTTCATTTGAGAGAGCATGAGTGTAGGCTCCCTAGCCCGTCAGGCGAGGTTAAGACTGCCCGCCTGTTTCATGTGTCAGGTGTAGACAAAACTCTAGCACATTGTTGTCTCAGTGCTCCCGTGTTCGCGCGACTAGTAAAAAATGAGAAGTTAGAGGAGCAGGTCTTTGTAGTGTATGTCAGACCTGTCACTGAGCCTAAGGAAGAGGATAGTTCCACAGACCCAACCATTGCCAAGCTGCTGGAGGAATTCAAAGATGTGACCGAGTCGCCGACAGGAGTAGTGCCGCGACCCATCCAGCACAGGATAGAGATAGAGCCTGGCAGTAGGACTCCTAAGGGAGCAGTCTACAGGATGTCCCCTAGAGAGTTAGAGGAGCTACGCAAGCAGTTAGACGAGCTCCTCAAGAAAGGTTGGATCAGACCCAGTTTCGTCTCCTTTTGGAGCACCGGTCCTGTTTGTCCCCAAGAAGGAAGGAGAGTTTCGTATGTGCATAGACTTACAGTGAAGAATGCTGAGCCACTGCCCAGGATAGACGATCTTTTAGATCGGGTGTAGGGTTGCAAGTATTTTTCTAAGATAGATTTGAAGTTCGGATATCATCAGCTAGAAGTTCATCCTGATGACCAGTACAAAACTGCGTTCCGAACTAGATATGGGCACTACGTGTTCATAGTGATGCCCTTTGGACTCACCAATGCGCCAACCACCTTTCAGCGTTGTATGAATGATCTGTTTAGACCTTGGTTAGACAAGTTTGTAGTAGGTTATCTAGATGATATATTAGTCTTCAGCAAGACCCTCCAAGAGCATCAAGGTCATTTGAGACAGGTCTTGGAGAAGCTACGAGAGGCTAACTTCAAGATCAACGAAAAGAAGTGTGAGTGGGTCAAGACACAAGTATTGTACTTGGGCCACGTATTAGACGGATATGGCATTAAGCTAGAGGACAGCAAGATAACGACAATTAGAGATTGGTCGACGCCCCGCACATTGACAGAGTTGCGGTCGTTCAGTTTGTGAAGAACTTCTCTACTATCGTCGCTCCCTTGCGCAGGTTGCTTAAGAAAGAGGCAATCTGGCAATGGGACAAAGATTGTACGTCTGTGCTAAAGAAATTAAAGTGCGCATTGATAGAGTACCCTGTCCTCAAAGTAGCTGATCCGTCTTTGCCATTTGTCGTCACCATGGACGCGAGTCAGTATGGTATAGGCGTCGTGTTGCAGCAAGACGACGACAATGGCTATAGACCCGTAGAGTTCATGTCAGCGAGGATGCCCTCAGAGAAGGTTGCTACCTCGACGTACGAGAGAGAACTCTACACTCTCAGACACGCTTTAGAGCATTTGAAGCATTATCTGCTTGGGAGGCACTTCAAAGTATACTCAGACCACGAAACTCTTAAATGGTTAAAGACCCAGGCCAAGATGACACCTAAGCTAACTAGGTGGTTGTGTAACCGGCTGAACGCGCTGAACGCGCGCTCACGTTTAAACGCTCGTGTTCATACCCCCCAGGGCCGCATTCAAACGCGTTCAAACGCGCTGCGCGCCACGTGGCCCAAAAAAATTGAATGCGACCCCAGGGGGCGCGTGCGCGCATTACGGACTATGAGGTGGTGGGCCTCGTTCAAGGAACCCCGAAAGTGCAAAAAAAAAAAAAAAACAAGGCCTACCCCCCCTACCACATCACCCCCCACCATATGCAAAAGGTCTTTTTTTTGGGGGGGGGCAAGCGGGGGAATCCCCCTAACACGACTCAGACGGCCCATGCAGGCTATCTGAAGAGTCCTCGCAGCCATGTAGCGCAGACCCCCCCACCAAATTCAAGGCAGGCAGTGAATATGAATTAGAGCTCAAGCTGCCCGAATATATAGTCAAGATTCGACTTCAGGTCTGTGTTTCAGCAGTTATGGGTTGCTCACGTAGCTAGGGTCTGCTGGTCTCTGCACGTGACTCTTAGGGTCTGGCTGCACTACTCAAAAAATATGCAAAACTAGAATGAATCTTCTGCAGAACATGGAATAATACGCCGCCATATGTTTTGTCTTTTGTGCATGTGGTGAGTAGAGGCCCTTAGGGCCACCGCACATATTCCTAAGAAAAGAAAAACCAGAAAAAAAGAAAAACGAGAAGAAAAAAAAAAATGAGAAAAAAAAAAAAACGAGAAAAAGGACAACAAGAAAAAAGACAAAACATATGGCGGCGTATTATTCCATGTTCTGCAGAAGATTCATTATAGTTTTGCACATTTGATGAGTAGTGCAGCCAGGCCCTAAGAGTCACGTGCAGAGCCCAGCAAGCCCTAGCTACTCACGTGCAGAGACCAGCAGGCCCTAGCTACGTGAGCAACCCATAACTGCTGAAACACAGACCTGAAGTCAAATCTTGAGTATATATTCGGGCAGCTCGAGCTCAACTTCATATTCACTACCTGCCTTGACTTTGGTGGGGGGGACTGCGCTGCATGGCTGCGAGGACCCTTCAGATAGCCTGCATGGGCCATCTGAGTCGTGTTAGGGGGATTCCCCCGCCCGCCCCCCAAAAAAAAGAAAAAGGACCTTTCACATACACACAGACACATTCACACACACACAGACGCACACTTTTACGCACAAACATTTTTTATTTTTTTATTTTTTTTGCTCGTTTTGCCTGGGGCATTGGCCCACAGCGCCCCCCCCAAGCACCGTCCCCGCTCCCCACACTACCCACAGTCCCCCCAAGCACCGCCGCCACTCCCCACACTGCCCACAGGTCCCCCCCACCCCGCACAACCCCCTGCGCAAACGCGTCAAACGCGTTCACATGCGTCTTGTGAACGCCCGTTCACCGTGTTCATACCGTGAATGCGAAACGCGTGTTCAATGAATGTGCGGTAACACAGCTAGGTGGGCCGTTGAAATAGACCAGTATGACTTTGAGCACAAGCCAGTGAAGGGCAAGCACAACGTAGTTGCGGATGCTCTAAGTAGGAGATCAGACTACTTTGGAGCCATAGTACACTATCTGGATAGGGAGAGACCTGCAGGAGAAAGTGAGGTAAGCGTATGCGCAAGACCCTATCTATAGTGACCTCCTCAAAAGAGTCAAGGAGGCCCAGAGACCGAACCACACTACCGCACTACAGAAGGATTGTTGTTAAAGAAGACGGATGTATTCGACCGCCTATGCGTTCCCTACAGTGAGGAGATCCGCAGTCTGATCCTAGGGAAATGCCATGACACAGAGGGACACTTTGGTTGGCAAAAGACATTAGCCAATCTGATGCGTGCATACACCTGGCCAGGGATGAAGAACGACTGCATAGAGTATGTTCGCAGTTGTAAAGTATGTCTGCGGAATAAGACTATTACGAGCGCACCCCTAGGTCTTCTCAGACCTTTGCCCATTCCTGATCAGCCGGGAGACTTAGTGTCCATAGACTTTATGGATACTCAAGTCAAGAGTCGACATGGTAAGAGTCAAGTCATGGTCATAGTTGACCGATTTAGCAAGTATGCTGTTTTTGTTCCTTTGTCTGCAGAGGCACGCACAGAATTAGTTATTCAGAAGTTTTTCGATCATTGGGTTAGTGAGAATGGAGTCCCATTGTCAATCGTTAGTGATAGGGATAGTCGTTTCACCAGCCAGAACTGGCAAGAACTCATGCGAGTTTACGGATCTAAGTTGTTGATGTTGTCTGGCCGCCACCCAGCGACCAACGGTCAGACTGAGCAGATGAACAAGATCCTGCAGCAAGTTCTACGCATGTACATTAGACCGGATCAGATCAACTGGGACGAGATGTTACCCAAGGTAGCTACTGCTTATAACAACAGCGTGCATTTGTCTACCTGTCGCACTCCCAATGAGTTGCACAAGTCCTTTAGACCACGTAGACCGTTCGAAGGACTGAACCGGGATCAGATTCACAGGCTACCGCCCGGTACTAGGGAGTTCGCGGTACAGCACGAGAAAGAGCTAGCAACTGTTGTTGAAAACCTCAGGAAGGTCCAACACAAAATGATAGAACAGGCCAATAAGCACCGTCGCCCATCGCAGTTTCAGGTAGGCGACTTAGTCTGGGTCAAGTCCAAAGAATTTGCCCCTGAGGAAAACATCTCACAGAAGTTACTACCTGCATATAGAGGACCGTGGCCGGTTCTAGAGGTCAAGGCCGAAGAGGATGGGCCGTCCTATACAATAGAGATTCCAGCGCACCTCCACACTTATCCTGTATTTCATGCCTCAATGATGTTGCCGTGTGTCACAAGTCAACAGTTCCCTTCAAGAAGATGATCCCCCCGGATATCGATGGCAGTTATGACATTGACGGCATTGTAGATGAGGATATGTTCAGAACAGGAGATAGAGGTCATCCCCAGAAACAATATAAGGTCCTGTTTGCTTATCAGGAGCCGGAAGACGACCGCTAGTTTACAAGGACAAAACTTCTAGAAACAGCTCCCGACATAGTCAGAGCCTATGAGCGTGATAAGAAGGGTAAAGGTCCTGCCTTGGACTAAAATATTCTCGGAGGACCTCGAATTTAGGACGGCGAGAGTGAAACGGTTTTCACCTCTTTGCGGTAGCAGACGCAGATCCCAGGGTCCGATCCCTAGACCTTGCCCTATCTGTGTACAGTACCTGTGTAGACCCCGAGAGTTGAACCTGTGACATGTGTATTCGTAAACAGTTGATAGGCTGTCATAGGTCCGTAGGTAGCAGGGGTTCGATCTATAGACCTGTAGGATAGAAGTCTTAGCGAGTTTCAGAAGTCCTAGTTATAGCCCTTCTAGAAGGTCAGCAAGTGGGCAAGTGGGCAAGTGGTGAGTCAAGTGGTGGACTAAACTGCAGTGCAATCGCAGTACGACTTCGGTAGGTTAGCAGTGAGTCCCCACTCAGTCAGCGGTAAGGTCCAGTCAGTCCCAGTCCAGTCCAGCAAGTACCACAAGGGACTGTGAGCACCATGGGCCGATGGAAGAGAGCAGACCAACGAGTTTCAGAAGTATAAATCAAGAGGCAGGGCCCAGCCTTTCATTGATTCCTGCGTGAGCCATGTGGAAGCGTTGCCACAGCGACTTGTGCAAGGAGGTCTGCAGAGAGCCCGGAGCTGAAGTGGGCGAGAGAAGGAGCGTAGCATAGCGATAGGGTAGTTGCGGCCATAGCCGTCATAGCTAGAGTTAGTGTAAAGTGTGTGTGTGTGTATGTGTGAGTGTTCAGAGTGATGTGTGTTGGATATCTAGGGTGATCCGGTGTATGTGAACAGTGAGTTGTTTGGGCGCTGAGTCGCCATAGCGAGTTGGAAGTGAACTCGTATCTGGATGCCATATCTCTGAGTTTTGAGTGGGCGCATGTTGCCGGTTTGCTGCACTACTGTTTACATGCATGTAAAGTGTGAATGAAAGCAAGTCTAATTGCATTTGAGACATCAGAGTTGGTAAGTGGAAAACAGTTGACCACCTCAAAACAACCCTGAAAAACATCTGAAACCTGAAGGAAAAGCTTCATGAGCTGCAGGAAACTATCCACGTTGCTTGGATCAAGGCCCTTAAACAGGGCCCCACCATTCAAGAAGGGGATTGGGTAATTGAAGCAACTTCCCTACCTGTCCCTATAGCCCTCTACCGAGTTAACAACTGCCTCGACAATCAGACAACACTTGAAGCATATGATATGATGCTCCTTGGGGCCAAAATGACAAAACTAACTAGAAACCAGGGTCTGGGCAAGCAGCAGCCCTGGTCTGGCCTCATAAGAGTACGAGTGGTGGGAATTTGGGAAATGAGGAAGATGGTTGGTGGGTCTGTGAGGCCGCTACCCCAATCTGTTCACTTCCATTCGACCCGAAGAGTGGCAATGGGGTGGCGCAAAGCCGCTGCCGGTCTGGAAATACACGGTCAAAGATTACTACAGGAAGCCCCATAAGACAATCGACACAACTACCATCATAAAAGACAGGTGGCGTCGTGACTCTTTACTAAAAGAAGATGGTCTATAAAACTTCAGATGGTCCCACTATTCCTGACTCATGCCCACATCACAACGGGCACTCCAATGGCAGATCATATACCGCTGTTTGCCAACCCCAGACTGGATGTTCTCAAGGTCCCACCTGGAACAAAAAGGCATATTGTCGCCCCTCTTTTCCTACTGCGGCGTGTCATCCCAAAAACAGATAGCAGACCTCGAACACAGCCCGTTGGATTGTCCAATGGCAAACCAGATTTGGCGGTGGTGGGCGGCAGCATGGAAGCACCTCACAAATATTGACCTACCCTGAGAACCGGCGGTACTTCTGTTGGACCAATCCCCATTCTCCAGGCCTGTATGGTCACTCTTCCAATCCAACCTCTTTAAAATCACAAGGTTGGAAGTGTTAATGGTAGTATGGCAGGCTCGCTGTTCCCACGAGAGGAAAGAACATACCTTTGGCTACATCCAAGCCATACAACATATAGTTGAACAATAAGGATCAACATTCAAAAGGCCTGGAGAAGCCTCAAAGATAAACTCACATCCACTACTGATCACACCAAAATTGTTGAATCCATCAACACCTTCGAACAGGAGTGGCTTGATCCAGCCCAAAAGATCGCTTCGTTATATGGGGAGAGGAACCTCATATGGAAACCATGGTGGCAGGAGGAACGCAGATGGCATTGGAAAACGCTACCTGCATTCCACCGACCATCACCAAGACAGCCAGTTCTGGTAGTACCCTCACTTCACTGTGTACATCCTGATCAGATGGGGAACCCCGGTCATACAACACAACTCCCAAACCCACCGCTTCCGGACACACTTCCCCCGAGTACCCCCTTGCCCCCGCCGACACCCCCACCGCTACCGGAAGGATCTCCGCCACAAATTCCTCTTCCCCCCTCACAACCAGCACTATCAGCTCCACCCCCTCTGCCAGAGGGGACCCCACCACACACACTCCATCCCCCCCCCCTTCACCCCCACCACCA
>BFEA01000400.1:220786-247361 GCA_003427395.1 Chara braunii
TGTGTGTGTGTGTGTGAGAGAGAGAGAGAGAGAAAAGGGGGGGCACGCACACACACAAACAATCAATCTCACACACGGCGGACCCTTCGAGATATTCACTCGAATTGACGCCCGCCGTCTCTCGACCCTTGTGGGCGCTCTCTCTCGTTTGCCAGCGCGCTGTGAACAATTCGGTACGCGCACCCCCTCCCTCGATCGCCTTCATCCGCCGGGCCGAATCAAAAGTTCGGCCCGATTCCGGCGTGCAGCGGAACTTCACAGGTTAGTACCTGGCAGCCATCTTCACAGGTTAGTACCTGGCACGTGAGAGAGAGAGAGAGTTCTTCTTCTTCTTCTTCTCAGTCCACCATCTCCCTCTCGCTATCTGACTTCACTGCATCCGCAGACTACAAGAGAGAGCTTGGTGACATTTGGATATGTTGGGCTTCAGACATTTTAACGAGAGATTATTTGGGACTTGTAACGAAGACTTCGTTTTGACGCCTTTCCCATCTCCCCCCTCCTCTTCTTCGTCTGTTCCCCTCCTCTTCGTCTGTGCATGATCAGGACCTGGCGCATTCTTCTTGTGTGTAGCGCCAGACCTCCTTCACACCTTATGATGAAGATGATGTATGTTCAGTGTGCATTGCAACATTGATTGGGCTTGTCATTGGTATTCTGGCATTCTGTTGCATTGTCTTGTACTACGTGAGGGAGGTCAGTCCCGGTCAGGTCAGGAGTTGTATCTAAGTCTTCCCCTGCGCTATAAAAGTACCATTTTTGTATGTATCAGAATGTACACTGCTTGTTGAGATTTCACTTCCACTGCATTGTCCATTCAGTTCTTTTTATCACAATGTGGATCCTCGGTTATTTATGTACATCGCCCAACTGGGCATGTAACAGTTGGTATCGGAACACCGCACGTGAATCAGGACAACCTGATCTGACACGTGTGCGAGGACTAAATAGCCGATTAGTCTTGAGTGATTGATTAGAGCACACTAGTTAGCCCCCAAAATCACGATTTTGACCTCACTGCCGAAAAAATAAATATATATATATATATATATTCTTGGATTTTGTTTTCCCACTATTTCTGTTGTGGAAAATGGCAATAACACAACACCTGAAATTTCCGTTTTCGTTTTTCTTTTGAAAATCCGAAATTTCGTTGTTGGAAATCCAGAATATCTTTTTCTCGAAATTTTTGATTTCCTTTTGCAATTTCCCGTTATTTAGAAGTCCGGAATATTTTTTTTCCGAAATTCATTTTTAAAAAAAAACGGCACGGGAAATACCTCTTGCAGTTATCATTTTCCAAACTGCACGTACTCTCATCTGAGTAATTCCGAATATTTGTTTGTAGTTTTTTCCGGAATTCTTATCAGACACTCATCTGCAGTCTGAAGGTTCGGAATTTTTTTTCTCATTCATAATTTCGCACTTCTGGGGGAATTGGGAAGCCTACAGAACTTGCAAACGAGTATTTTTTTCTTTTTTCTCGAAATTTTTGCGAAGTTCAAACTTTTCTTTTTTTGATTAGCGGCTCCTTATCTGGGGGATTTATCCCACCCACCCCTCCCCACCTACGTTGTTGCCACCTCTGATCTTACCTTCTCTATTGGTCTCCGAGTACCTCCTGCAGCGGCATTGGTAAGTTGCCACATCAGCAGACCACATCAGCAGGCCACGTCAGCAGACCACGTCAGCAGGCCACATCAGCAGGCCACATCAGCAGACCACGTCAGCAGGCCATGTCAGCAGACCACGTCAGCAGGCCACATTAGCAGACCATGTTAGCAGGCCACGTCAGCAGACCACATCAGCAGGCCATGTCAGCAGGCCACGTCAGCAGGACACATTAGCCGACAGCAGTGCCACGTCAGCAGCAGGGAGTATGTTGCATACTGTAACGTGTAGACCAGAACAAGAACTGACCTCTCAATACAAAGTACAAGATAACACAGAGGAAGACTTAGATACGAATGATCCGAACAATCAATATTGCAATGCAGCCCTGAACACACATCATCATCATCGTTATCTGGTGTGAAGGGGATCTGACGCTTCACACAAGAAAACTGCGCCAGCCCCAACCATACACAGACGAAGAAGGAGGGGTTAGACGAAGAGGAGGGGAAGATGGGAATGTCATCAACACCAAGTCTCGGCACAGGCCCAAATAGTCCCTCGTCGAAATGTCTGAATCCCAAATGTCCAGTCTGGATCCAATGTCGTCAAGTCTCAAGTCACAACTCTTTCTCTCTCTGTCGTAGTCTGAGAAGTCAGGTGGCGAGAGGGTGAGAAGAGATGGCGGACTTAGAAGAGGAAGAAGAAGAACTTTCTCTCTCTCTCTCTGTGTCCAGTACAAACCTGTGAAGTTGGCGCCTTGATGCAGGTACCTCGAAGATGGAGCTGGAGCGATGGCGCCACAGGTAAGTACAACTGGCCTCCGCCAGTATCTCTCCCAACTCTACGATCTACCACCTACCATTGCCCAGTGCTGAAGACTACTCTATGGCTATGGGCGCCCAGCGCCGAAGACTACAGCTAGCGCTAACTACTGCCTAGTGCTGAAGACTACTGCAGCGCTCCTCCTGAGTGCTGCGGCCGAATCCTGAAGACTACCCGTGCCTACTGACAACTACCTACCCGTGAAGTGCATGGAAACTTCCTATGTACTACCGGGTGTGCCTCCTGACTCGTGCGAGCAGTCCAGGAGGCCGCTCTTGCCAATGCCGAAGGGAGGCAGGGGCTGCAGCTGCAGCTCCTGCTCAAGCTCGTGAGGAACAGGCTATTTCTGGCATGTTCCGAAACCCTGTATTCGTGCCTAAGTCTTAGGGGTGGTCGAAACAATGAGGGCCTGAAAAAGGCCCTCCGTTTCAGGCTGGAAAAACTCTGGGCCTGAAAGGCCCAGAAATAGGCTGAAACGGAGTAGGGCCTGCAGACCCTCGTATTTCAGCTTTCAGGCTGAACGTCGGGGGCCTGTAAGCCCTAAGTTTTAGGCTTTTAGGCTGAAAGTGGGGGACGGGCCCTGGCCCTGCAGGGCCCGTGTGGCTACGCAGTATGCCACAGAGTACCACGTCAGCAGACCCCCGGCCAGGTCTATGCTCACGTGCTGGCAAACAGTCGTCATGGACCAGAAGTCTGGGGAAACGGGCGTGGCCTATCATGCCCGGATGCTGCTTCTGATTACCAAAGCCAAGCAACGGTCGAATGCAGTAGCAGCCGCAGCAAAGAAGAAGGCAGAGGACGCCGAGAAGGCACGTCTGTTGGCAATCGAACAGCAGCGCCAGCAAGACGAGGCAGCAGCAAAGGGTGTCGATGAAAAACGAATTCAACGACGCGAGAACGCTGAGAAGATATTCAGCGGAGAGCGAGCTTTGCTCACAATGGCAGCGGACTGGCGGGCCGAGGCCGAGAATGATAAGATGCAAGAGAGTGAAAATAAGATCGCTCTACTCCTCTCCCATCTCACGGACCTCCTGGCAACATGCATTACGCAGCAGGTGGACATCCACAGCCTCGACGACGCGTTGTCTCAAGTACACAGCCGCCTCCACCAGCTGAAGCAGAGACCCGTCGCCGCCCCCGATGCCAGCTCTTCCAACACCTCCGATCGCCTCGAAGCATTGGAGATTGACGTCAGATCCCTCAAGGACAACGTGCAGTTACAGCAAACCGCAATGCAACAGTTGGAGCAGCGGATCTGTACTGCCGCCACCCACTTGAGCTCAGAACCGCACGAGATGACTCCAAGGTTCGATGATCAGGAGATCTTCTGCGACTCGACAAAGACGGACCCGATTCCATGGTTTCGCAAGTTCGAGCTCAAGTTGCAGCTCCACCACGTCAGCGAACACAAGCACCATGCGTACTTATACTCCCGGTCGGGAGGTATGTGCCAAGCATGGTTGGACAATCTCTTGTCCAAGTACGGAGTGGTGGCTGCCGACTTGCACACCAAGATCAACTGGGATGATCTAAAGGCGGCGTGGCATAAGCGGTTCCAAGTAGAGTCGTCGGAGATCAAGGCAATGGACAAGCTGATGACCTTCGAACAAGGCACGTTGCTGAGTGTTGACTGGATTGCCGAGTACCAATCCTTGACATCCGACCCAGACATTCAAATGGGCTTCAAGGTCGTCAAACACCACTTCATCTTGAGGTCGTGTACGGCGTTGGGCAATGCCTTGACTCACGAGGACACCCTAACGACAACGGCGGAGCTCTTCGACAAGGCCTCGCAGATTATTGTCACGAACAAGGAGGCCAAGAACCTCCGCCGTTCGTCTGCGACAGGCCCGAGCAGAGATCAACATCGGCCGAAAGTGGTCATGGTCGCGGAGGCAACGCCAGACGACCAAACTAGTGAGGTCGTGTTTGCCAATGAAGGGGACAGACTCACAGCCACCCAGGATGGTGGCCGCCCCGGCAAAGGCCGAGGACGCGGCAAGGTGAGGACAAACACCACATCTAGCCCCAGGCCCGGCGCAGCAGCTCCATCCCCATGGTCCCACTACGGTCTCTCTGAGCAAGCATACAAGGCACACACGAGATTCCACTATTATCTGTGGTGTAATAGCGATCTTCACGACACAATGGGCTGCCCGTCGAAAGGGAAGGGTAAATCGGGAAACTGAGCACTGGCGGGAGTGACTCGACGACACTCTCGACGCCTTCGAAATAGGTCGCTTCGTGGGTGACCGCCCTTCGTTCCGTGGCATATGCGGAAGTCATTAGTCCTCCTCTTCTATTTTCTTATGAGGAATATGCTGCCTGGTTCGTTTCTACGTTGGGTACTCATGCTCAAGGACAAGACGTGTGTGCGGCATCTTCTCCGTCCGGCGAGAGAAGGTTAACAATAGTCGTATTTTTCATCACCACTTCAGGACACCCTTCTCCACTTCATGATGCAGCCTGCCTAAACAGGTGGTTTTCAGGGTTTTCGGACCTTTCACCACTTCATGACCATTCAGGTCTGAAAATCCTAAATGGTCCTGAAGTGGTGAAAGCTCCGAAGACCCTTAAAACCACTTGTTTAGGCAGGTTGATTCCTCAAGTGGTGAAGGGTGGTTTTCAGGGTCTTCGGACCTTTCACCATTTCAGGACCATTCAGGATTTTCAGACTCCCCAAAATTTTCACTTCAAAATTTTCATTCCTGAATTTTCAGCTACCTGATAACCGCTTGTGCGTCCGGCAGCGGCGACTTATCGTCTTCTAGTGGTTCTTCACGTGATTCGGTGTTCGAGTTCAACATATAGGTATTGGACCCGCTCACGTCCGAGGATTTTGCATGGCTTCCTCTCCCGACCACGGATCGCTTGTCGGGGCCTCAATGCGCAGCATTATGCGCTCACCTTCACACGTATCTATCCTTCTATGCACCACCAACTTCGCCGACGGATGACGAAGCTGCAGTGGGGGACATCCTTGCGTATGTTACCAAGGTGGCCCGCGAGTTTCGCAAGCTGCAGCGGTACAACAATAACAACGCACCGTTCTTCTATGTCCGCATCCAAGTTGGGCAAGCGTCCTGCGGCGCTTTGCTGGATAGCGGCGCGTCTCGCAACTTCATGAGTCAAGCCTTTATGCAAAGGGCTGGCCTTGGCACACAAGTTCGAAGGAAGGTAAACCCGATGACGATAGAGTTGGCGGACGGAAGGACACAACATCTTATCGACCTCTACATCGAGGCCGTACCGGCGTATTTCGCACTTCATGCATGTGAACCGGTGACGTTCGACATTTTGGACACGGACTTCGACATTATTTTGGGAATGCCTTGGCTTGCAAGTGTGGATCACACGGTCAACTTCCACCAGCGGACTCTTACCGTTCGCGGCGCTTTCGATGCCGAAGTGTCGTGTACTATTCCTCTTCTGCACCCTTCGAGTCATTCTAGGCTACTTGTGTTTACGAGCAGCCCGACGAAATCGGCCTATGTTTCCTACGGACCGTCGCGGTAGCTGACTCTTCACCCATGGACTTGTCTTCGAACCCCCGTGTGGTGCAGTTGCTTGACGAGTCCGCCGACATCTTCGAGTCACCTACCGGGGGTGTGGTGCCGGATCGGCCGATCTCCATGAGATCATTCTTGAGGGTAGTGCCATGCCGCCGAAAGGTTGCATTTATCGCATGAGCGAGGAGGAGCTTACGGTCCTCCACACGCAACTCGATGACTTGTTGGACAAGGGCTGGATCCGCTCTAGTAGCTCCCCATACGGAGCGCGAGTTCTCTTCGTATGGAAGAAGAACAAGGATCTACGATTGTGCATCGACTACTGCAAGCTCAACGCGCAAACCGTCAAGAATGCGGGGCCTCTTCCTCGTATCGACGATCTTCTTGAGCGATTGGGCAGCTCGAAGTACTTCTCTAAGTATGATTTGAAGTCGGAATACCATCCGATTTGGATCTGGCCGAACGATCGCTATAAATCCTCGTTAAAGATGCGGTATGGGCATTTTGAGTGGGTGGTCATGCCTTTTGGCCTCACCAACGCCCCGGCGACCTTTCAAGCGGCAATGATCAACGAGTTCTGTGCGATATTGGACTGGTTCGTGCTGGTCTACTTATACGACATCCTCGCCTATAGTCAGTCATTGGAGGATCATCTTGAGCACCTTTGACGAGTGTTGGAGACACTCCGCGACGCCAAGTACAAAGTCAACCGCGACAAGTGCGAATTTGTTCGGCAAGACTTGGAATACTTGGACCATTTTGTCATACCAGAGGGCATCAGTCCGTTGTCAGACAAGATTCAAGTCATCCAAGAGTGGTCGGAACGGCGGAACATTACGGATATCCGTTCGTTCCTTGGCCTTGCCGGCTACTACCAACGTTTATCAAGGGATACTCGAAGATCGCGGCCCACTTGACCAAGCTTCAATGCGAGGATCGGCCGTTTGACTTCGAAGAGGATGCGCGGGGAATAATTTTTGACTCTCAAAGCCGCGCTATTATCTGCGGAGGTCTTGGGCATATACGACCCGTTATTGCCAACGCGCGTCACTACGGATGCGTCCGGCTATGGCATTGGTGCCGTCCTCGAGCAACACGATGGCGTGGACTGGCACCCGGTCGAGTATTTCAGCAAGAAAGTGTCCGTCGTGCACTCCATTGATGATGCACGCAAGAAGAGTTCCTCGCCTTCGTCAACTTGCTCAAGCGGTGGCGGCACTTCCTCCTTGGTCAAAGTCAATTCCAATGGGTAACGGACAAAAATCCGTTCGTCTTTTACAAGACCCTAGACACTGTCAACAGCACCATCGTCCGATGGATGACTTTCATCGACCAGTTCGACTTCATTCCCGATCACATTCCAGGGAAGTCAAACCGTTTTGTGGATGCTCTTTTACGGCGTCTGGATCATTGTACCACGGTCTATTCAACCTTCGAGATCGACGACGATCTGCGGGACAGCTTCATCCGCGGTTATCAAGCCAACCCCGAGTTTCGCGACAAGTACGGGAATTGCTCCTCTCCTAATCCGGCGCCTTCTCACTACCGGATCCAGGAGGGTTACTTGCTTGTCTACACGGGGGGGAAGGACCTTCTTTGCGTACCGAGTAACTCTCACTTGCGTACACAACTTCTTGGCGAGTTCCACGATGCTCCCGCCACCGGACACTTTGGCGTCAATCGCACGATTGGCCAAATTCGTGAGCGATTTTTGTGGTCCGGCCTTCTCGGCGACGTCACAGGCTATTGCGAGTCATGCGAGGTTTGCCAACACTGCAAATCCCGCAACCATCGTCCGTACGACGAGTTGCGATCGTTACCGGTCCCTTTGCGCCGAAGGGAAGCGATTGTCATGGACATTACCGGGCCGTTCCCCAAGCACAAGACCGGTGTGGATGGGATTCTCACAGTGGTGGACCGACTCACCAAGTTCGCTATGTTTTTGCCTTGCCGCTATCATGCCAAGGCATCGGAGTTGGCCGAGGTTCTTTACGCCGGCTGGATTCGAACCAAGGGTTACCCCAAGGAAATCATCTGCGACCTCGACACTCGGTTCATGTCTGATTTTTTGTTGGCGCTCATCAAGCGATGAGGCTCATCTCTCGAGCCAAGTTCGGCTCGCCACCCCCAAACCGATGGCTAAACGGAAAGGGCGCATCAGACCGCATAGGCTCTCCTTTGCACTCTCATCCGTCCCAACCAAAATGATTGGGTTGAGCGGCTTTCGGATGTCGAGTTGGCATACTCGTCCATCCACTCGGCTATCGGGATGTCGCCTGTGTGTCCGATTTTGAATTCAACGCGGGTTCCGCGTTGAAAAATTCAACGCGCGTTGAATTCGCGTTAAAAACTCCCGTTCAAACGCGCGTTGGACGCGAATTAACAGGGTCCGCGATGATTTTTTTCCTGGGCTAAAAATTGTCCAAAAAAAAAAAAAAAAAAAAAACGGGGTTGTAGGTTTTTTGAAGGACTACAACCCTATATTTTTATTTTTATTTTTTATATTTAAATATATTTTTAAAAAATCAAAAACATAAACATACAATGAAAAAAATAAAAACAAAAAATGAAATGAGTGTTTGGCAGATTTCTCAGGGTTTGGCTACAGTACTCACCAAATGTGCATGACGGGGTCTACGCATGCATGGCTTAGCTCTAGGGTAGGGTAGGGATATAAGTCGCTCCGGCTAGTCTGAGTTCCGCCTAGCCTTGGGTAAGCTAGGGGGAGGACGATAGGATGTGTCCGCGGGCGCTGGTCTGCCTGGCTTAGGTAATCTTGCTGGGTAGACTCCCTGAATTGGGCTTGTAGAAGATTGCATGAGCCTGGCATCTGAAGTTCCCTTACGGCAAGGTTTGTCCGCTTCCGCTTCCATTAGGGCTAGGAGGATGGCCCAGCCCTGGTGCTTGTCACTGCTGTCTAGTCCAAGTTGCCCTCAATACTGGTAGGGTGATGGTCTTGAGTGCTGCTCACACTGAGGTAGGATAGTAGGGACAGGGGGTGCGCTGGGAGTATTAACGTGGGGATGGGTAGGGTAGGTGGCCTATCCTGTCGGGACAACCATTGGGTGCTGCTACCAGCAATCACCGCAGGTCTGGTCCTTGGCCTCTACAACACCCTGGGCTTTCAAAAAAAAAAGTAGAGGCCCATGGCCTGTCTGCTTTCAAATGTCAAGCCTGGAACCTTCCCGAATTTTTGCTGCTTGGGCCTTCGAGTCATGACTTTTCGATTTTGGCAAATGATTTTGACTGCGGACTGTGACTCCTGCCACTAGGACACCACTCTGGCCTGTGGAACTGCACTTTACTCGTGGGACGTGACTCTTCAATATGACTTTTCATTATAAAACGTGATTTTTGCCCCTAGGATGTGACCGTTTGCTGGGTGGCACTGCCTGTTGGACTGGACTACTAAGGTACCTGAGTACGACCTTTCTGAAATTTACTGACTCGGCCTTTTTTTGGCCAGGGCCTCTGACCCTGAGACCCGAATTTGGGGTCTGAATCAGTGGAAGGCCTTCAGCATGTGGTGAGTAGAGGCCCTTAGGCCTGCTGCACGTATTCCTAAGAAAAACGAAAAACGAGAAAAAAAAAAAAAAAAAAAAAAAAAAAAAAAAAAAAAAAAAAAAAAAAAAAAAAAAAAAAAAAAAAAAAAAAAAAAAAAAAAAAAAAACGAGAAGACAGAGAATCAGTGACCCATAATTGTGATGCACAGGGTGGCACATACCTGAATTCGAATCCTAACTATATATTCTTGGCCCATACAGGCAGTCTACAACTCTAATGTCCATCTCTGCTCCGTGAGGGGTCCTTGCTTATCCGTAGGGGCCCTTCGGAAATGAGCCTGGACAAATAGATTGGAGCATTTGTAAGAAAAAAAAAAAAAAAAAAAGGATATGCACCCACATGCACACACATATGCTCACAAAGTTGGGGTATGGGGTGGCCCCAACTTTTTCCCCTCTTGCAGTTTGATTTTCGGGAGGGAGGGGCATTTTTTGCCACCCCACCCTGTTCATAGGGGTCAATTTTTTTTCTTTTTTTTCCTGTTTTTAGTGGTTGGGCGCGTTGGGCCACGTGTTCGAGGCCCAACGCGTGAATTCCGTTTTTCGGAATTCGACGCGACACCGACTTTTTCGCGTTAAACGCGATTCAACGAGGGTCCCAAGGCCCGTTCAACGGGTGTTCGAGCGTTGAATTCCGCCCGTTCTCCGTTCAAAAGATACACAAGAGTCGCCCTTCGAGTTCGAGCACGGCTCGCCGACTTCTCCATTGGACACAATCATTCCACGAACAGTCGAGAGTGACAACCATCTTTTTTTCGTGTGTCGGATGCAAGAGCTACTTGTCAAGGCACGCGACCAGATGGCTAAGACGCAGCAACGCACGAGCCAACGGGCCAATCGCCAGCGTCTTCCTTGCCCATTCCACGTCGGCGATCTCGTTTGGGTTTCCACCGCGGAATTTAGCCTTGAACAAAATATCTCTCGCAAGCTCCTCGTGAAATGGATGGGGCCCCGACCGATCGTGGAACCCGCTCGGGATGCACCCGAAGGACCTTCCTTCACCATTCAGGTGCCCGCCCACTTGCCAGTCTACCCAGTCTTTCATTGCTCCAAGTTGGTTCTTTACACGACAGCGGAACATGACGATTTCCCCGGGCGACGATCGCAAGACCCACCCTCTATGGACAGTTTTCAGGAGGTCGGCGACATCATCTCCCAACGACGCTACGACAACAGGCCAACCGAGTACTTGGTACATTTTGCGTACTACACTCACAAAGTTGACCGTTGGTGGACCCGTGCGGAACTCCAAGTAACAACTTCGGACGTTCTCGCACGCTACGAACACAAGATGCAAGGCAAGCCGGTACCTTCGGCTCCACATCGCACCCGCGTTCAGGTTCCACCTTCAGATCGTCAGCTTCGCCCTCGACCCGACTTGACTTCATAAGGAGGGGGGGGTGTTACATGATGCGCCTGCAACAGGCTGCACGGGCCATTTTCAGGCCCGTGACGTTTTCAGGCCGAAAGCCTGAAAACAAGGGCTTACAGGCCCCGTGTCATTTCAGCCTGAAAGCCTGAAAACAAGGGCCTACAGGCTCTGTGTCGTTTTAGCCTAAATCAGGGTCTTTCCGGCCCCGAGTCTTTTCAACCTAAAACAAAGGGTCATTTCCAGGCCGTCATGAGTTCGACCTGCCTTGAAACTCAGGCACCAAACCAGGGTTTTGGCACAGGCCATTTTGGGCCTGTTTTCAAGACAACCCCTAGTTGAGCTTCAACGCCAGGGTCTGGCACATTTAGGCATTGGCAAGAGCAGGCTCCTGCACAGGCCAACACTATATAGGACTGGCCTGCCCTGCAGGCTGCAGGTAGTTCCTAGGTACTTCCCAGGCACTTCACGTGCAGTTCAGGAGGCAAAAGGTAATCTTCAGGATTCGGCAACAACACTCTGGAGGAGCGTTGGAGGAGTAGTACTAGCGCTAGCAGTAGTCTTCAGCGTTGGGCCCTGGTAGCGTTAGAAGTAGTCTTCAGCGCGGCGCGCTAGTAGGAGCTAGAGTAGTACCGGAGAGAGAGAGAGATAGATTGGGCGGAGGCCTGGTAGACTTACCTACAGCGCCATAGCTCCAGCTTCGTATTTGAGGTACTTGCAGCATAGCGCCAACTTCACAGGTTAGTACCTGGCACGTGAGAGAGAAAGAGAGTTCTTCTTCTTCCTCTTCTCAGTCCACCATCTCCCTCTCATCCTCTCGCTATTTGACTTCACTGCATCCGGAGACTACGAGAGAGAGCTTGATGACATTTGGATCCGGGCTCGATGTTGGGCTTCAGACATGTTGATGAGGGATTATTTGGGACTTGTAACGAAGACTTGGTGTTGATGACTTTCCCATCTCCCTCCTCCTCTTCTTCGTTTGTTCCCGTCCTCTTCGTTTGTGCATTAACAGGACCTGGCACATTCTTCTTGTGTGTAGCGCCAGGCCTCCTTCACATCTTCTGATGAAGATGATGTATGTTTAGTCTGCATTGCAACATTGATTGGGCTCGTCATTAGTATTCTAGCATTCTGCTACGATGTCTTGTACTACGTGAGGGAGGTCAGTCCGGGTCAGGTAAGGACTTGTATCTAAGTCTTCCCCTGCGCTATAAAGCACCATTTGTATGTACAGAATGTACAGTGCTTGTTGAGATTTCACTTGCACTGCATTGTCCATTCAGTCCTTTTTATCACATTGTGGATCCTCGGTTATTTATGTACATCGCCCAACATGTAACAGTCTGTCTGTTAGTGTGCCTCCCTGTCTGCCTGTCTGAGTGTTGTCTGTCTGCCTTTCTGCCTCTCCCTCCCTGTCCATCTGTTCTTCGATTCGTTTGTCCGTCTGTTCATCTGTCGTCTGTGTGTCCATCTGTTCATCTCCCCGTCCGTATGTGCAGTTGCCTGATAGTGTCTGCCTCTCTCCCTCCCCACTTGGGCCTCGGTTCCCTTCTCTCCATTCCCGTTATCTCTAATTCTCTCGCTCCCTCAGTCTTCCAGTCACATTCAATGGACCAACCTGCAGTCAAAGCCCAAACTAGAAGGCAACTAGTAATGGAATCCTTAGTACTAGGAATGCATTTACGCCAAGCTACCCACATAACATATGCTTATTTATACTCCGAAAAATGTGATATGCACACGATTCGAGGCGAAGAGAGTGGGATATATATATATAGAGAGAGAGAGAGAGAGAGTACATTTTGTGGGGATGGGTTTTGTGAGTCTAGGAACCGAAGAAGAACGGGTAGAGCGGGGTAAGGTGTCATTAGAGCACCGCTCTACCCCCACTTACCCCCGCTCTAACCTCATTTTACCCTTGTTTCCCCCTTTCAACCCGATTTCGAAAAACGCGTGGGTGGTGGGTAGTTGCGGACTATGTATCACCCGCGGACATAACCACGGGCCCGCTGACCGCGTGCAGTCAGGATACCGACCGCATGCGGTCAGGATACCAACCAAGGGGGCCGACCACGCGCGACCGAGTGCAGCCAAGAACCCCGGATATTTTTTGAGGGGCCTAAACATTCGAGGAAAAAATAAATAAAATCATGGGCATGTAGGTAAAAAACAGCTCTACATGCTTGTGATTTTTAATTATTTTTACTAACATTTTAAAGACGGTTAAAAAATAAATAACATAAATAAAAATAATAATAATTGTAAAAAAAAAACAAAAACGGTGATGATTTTTTTTTTTTTTTTTAGTTTGTTGGGCCGGTGGAAAAACACCGGCCCAAATGTTTTTTTCGTTGTGTGCATTTCATGTGCCAAGAAACAAACGGCAGAGAAAGAAAAAAGCAAAAAAGGCCCGTCTGAGGCCTGAATTGGGTCTGTTGGGGTCTGGGGGGGGGGGCCTGGGGGAGGCTGCATAGCAGCAGGCCTTGCTGTTGCTGTCTCAGATAAATGTCGACACTTACCTGGGACAGCAACGGAAAGTTCTACTGGAAGAGAGACAGAGAGTCTTATTCTTCTCTGAGGTAAGGTTTTTTTTTTTTTTTTTTTAAACATCATTGACGGAGAGTAGAGGAGGTGTTGATAAGAGCAAACACCCCCTCTACTATCCCTGCTTGATAGATGGCTCCGTTCCATTGGTGGGGAGCTGCACCTACTGGAAAACGGGTCCAGCGTCCCTTTACATCATTAACACTAAAAAGACATGGTACAACTCATGCTGGAAACCGGGCCCCAACGTCCCTTCTGATCAGATGATAGTGAGCATAAGGAAAGGTAAAGGTAAGTAGTTTTGGCTCTTGCGCCTCTTCACCCTAAACGGGCGCCAGATATGCATATCCACCTAGTAGTTCCATCCTATTTATCTGAGCGCGAATCAAAAAAGTGAGAGAAAACCCTTCAAAAGAAACAATGCTATTCATTCAGAGTCAAGCGCATACCATGACCTAAAAACCAAATTTTGTCCCACCAGCGTCATAGCCATACAAAACCTGGGCATTGCTAGAAAATGTGGAAGGCTGATTTGCAAAACTTACACCAGGGTAGGGCTATTCATTTTTGTTCAAGCGAGGTTCTATCAATAATCCAATCATTAGTGGGTAAGCAACGATGAGTGGTTTGTCATTGCAGCGATGTCATTTTAGCAAGTATAGATTTGATGGTATGGAACCACTTGACTAGTCGCAACTCTTCTTTGCTTACATTTAGGTGTCTCATACATCAGTCTTCTATTTTATCCTTTATATTTACCTTAGGATGAAGCATCATGTAAGTGGACTTAACTTACGGTGTGTGAAGCTTCGTGGTATGGGAGCGTCCTGTGGCAGTCGATGAAGACCAGGACCAACATACCGGGTCTAAGGGGAGGTGGGAAATGGAAGTGTCCGGTTTATAGGCCAACCATTTTTCCTTTATCATTAGGACCCTGATCCTAAATAGTCTGTCATTCTTGAACCACCCCATTTGTTGTTGTGATCTTGACTTACGGTATCTGTCCTCCCCCAGATCAAATATAGACATTAAAATGTCCCCTATGGTGCGGACTTCAACTATATTTCCTACTAATCCTTGTTGATCGGATATAGACACCCAACCATTTGGGGTAAGAGTAGGCCCCTTCTTCAAGATTCTGACCCACTCCAGCGGTACTATGTCGATTATTTGTTCCAAGGTTTCTTTCTGATGGTGGCAGTGCCTTAGTCTTTCATGGAGAATTGACGGGTCAATCCAGTTTATGTCCGTAGTGTTCCAGATGTCCCTGATGCGTGTAATTCCTTTTCTGATCCACCCTTTCCAAGGCAAATTTGTGCAGTTAAGGGTATAGCCTTGGGAGTCCCTAATGAGTGTATTGTTGAATAGTGGTTGTTGCCATACCTCTTCACATCTCTCAGATCTCGTCTTGTCTGGGAGAGGTAATTTCCTCCATGTTTTTAACAAATCAATCCAAAACGGATCCCTAGCTAGATCAACCTTGGCGGCTTGGCGGTCAGAGAGTTCCAAGTTTTGGAGTACTGTTGAAGTGCCCCTCAGGAGTGACCATAATCGATTCTCCAGCCACATGAGGTGGTCGACTTCCTCTAAGGGGGGGGGGAGCTAGTCTTCTGATTTGCTCGCAAGCCAACTCGCTCCACGGGATCTGGGGATTGAATAGAAGGCGTTTTAGCCATTGTATGGATAAAGCCATCGCTTGGGTGGTGGGATCAATGATGCCTAGGCTACCTTTAGATTTGAGTTGGATTATAAATAACCATGCCATTCTACTAATAGTATTTTCACATTCATGATTACGTCGTCAAAGGAAGGTTGTTAATTGTCCTTAGTAGATTTTTATGGTTGCTTTATTCAAAGCCCATATTGCAGATTTATGCCAAATTGAGGCCAAAACCACATTGCTAATAGCAAGTGTTCTACCCAGTAACGAGGTGTGTTCGTCCTTTCATAATTCAAGTTTTGAATGTGCATATTGTATGATCGCAGCATTGTTGGAAGCTGGTTTGCCTAGAGCTGAAAGGGATATCCCTATGACTCTAATTGGTGTTTCAGGAGGGAACCATTTGATCATTGGTCTTTCCGGTGGCCTACCTCCGTGATAGTGAATCCACCAACCCAACGTTTTGTTTCCCAAGTTTACCATCATATCTAAAAGTTAATAAAAATTCATCAATGATTCGTTAGATTGCCTCAAGATTTAATTGTGAAACGTCAACGATCAAAGAGAGGTTATCTGCAAATAGAGAGCAAACCGGTATGACTTCCTCTGGGATGGAAGCAACTTGGATACGCCTAATGTCTTTGTGTTGGCGGAGGTTGGCTGCGAGGGCTTCCATAATGATTACAAAAAGAAGTGACGTGATTGGATCTCCTTGCCTTATTGATCTCTGCAACGATATAGGGGGAGCTATATTACCATGGACCATGACTCTCGTAGTTGCGTTCTCATGCAGGATCTTAATCCACCTTTTGAAGTTCAACCCGAAGTTAAATTTGTCTAGGCATTTATCAAGGAAGAACCAATCTACATGGTTATATGCTTTATCAAAATATATAAAAATGAAGGCAACATTATGTTTAGATTCACGAGATGACTTAATTAACTCGTTTATTAACAAAATATTATCATGAATATTCCTTCCTTGAATAAGGCCCGCTTGGGCGGGATTGATTATGTCAGCTATAAATTTTTTTAAACAATTAGTTAGAGTTTTTTAGATGAGTTTATATACCACGGTGAGCAGTGTGATGAGCCGGTAATTGCGAATATTGCATCCATCCTTTTTTTTGTATAGTAAATATTAAGACTCCTTGCCCCACAATCTCTCCGATGTGACCAAATATCAAAACATCCTGATAGAACTCCATCAGATCCTGAGAGATGAAATCCCATAAGGATTCCCAAAATTTCTTAGGTAATCCGTAAATACCTGAAGTTCTTTCCTCCTCCATAAGCATCAGTGCAGTTCATACTTCTTCCTGTGTTAGAGGCAATTCCAACTGGGTTTTTTTTTTTCAGAGATAAATTTGGTCATTGGTTTCAAGAATTTATCAATCTCCCTGCTTCGTTGGTTCTCAAGGATGTTACATATTCCAGATATGAAGAGGTTTTGAAAAAAGTCTCTAGCCATCTTGGTGCACTTTGCGGTAGAAGTGGCTAGTTACTCATTTTGACGATGGGGGTGAGCAAGACCCTCAATGTCTGTTCTCCCTATACGAGCTCTAGCCATAGCAAAAAGTCTTGCATTCACTCCTCCTTCAGTGACAAGTTGTCTAAGTTTTTCCCTAATCCTGACACTGTGTCAGCGATACTCCATCTGAGATAGAAGGCGATCTTCTAGTTCTTGAAGTTCTTTAGCTACTGTTTCATTGTTTTACTCATTTTGATTGCCATCTTCCAAGGATTGAAGTTGTTGGATACGCTGGTATATTCTTGTTTCATTGGAATGTCTTTCGGTTGCAAGTAGCTTTGAATATTCATTGCATTTACGCCCTAGAAAAACTAAATCGTTGTTGAATCACGTAATGTCGTCTTGGATGATGGTTTTCTGTTGTCGCCAAAAGGACCAGACGTCCTTTAGATAGGTTCTGAACCTTTCCATTTTTATATGAGATGTATTTAGCTTGTAGAAACCTCTGCCTTGGTCTTTTTTTTTGCTAAAGGAGAGGATGATTACACACATGGCGTGGTCTATCCCTGCAAGAGGGATCCTAGAAAATATCTCTGCTGTTTGAAGATAACCTTCTAATTCTTCAGAGAGGAGGATTAAGTCAATGCGTGACTTGGAGGTCGTCGTATGCTGACTTTTCCTGAAACATGTGAAAGCGCGGAGGGTGGGGTTCAATCTTCTGAATGAGTCAAACAGATTGAAAGATTGACTCAGATTGACAATCATTGCTTCATCGGCTTCCACATAGGACGAGCACGGGTTAGGAATACGCAATCGGTCCAGGAAGCGATCCGGAGCAACGTTAAAATCACCTGCAATGATCACTGGAATACCAACAGGAAGTTTAGGAATGAGGAATTCGAAGAAATGTTGATCGATACCAGCCTCATTTGACCCATACACACACAGGACAATTACGATCTCAAGATTCAGCATTGCCAGGATATATGTTCATCTCCCTTCATCTTTACCAACCTCCCAGTAGACTGGTTATACCTTGGAACCTGGCGGAATCCATATTGCAACTCCTACGCTTCTTGGACGAGGTGCGTGAGCTCTGAAGGTTGTGTAGGGCCATATTTGTTTATGGCAGTGGTTGTAGGAGGCGGTATCCATGAGGTGAGTTTCTTAAATACAAATAATGTCATACCATTATTTTCCCCCTATACCCCTAAGCTAATCATAGATGGCTTGCTTCTTTTCGAACTTGGGGTTGAAGCAAGGCCATTGACATTCAGGGATCTCAGATCGAAGTCTGCTTGTCTTTTATTAATGGATTTTCAGGTTTTATCCTTGTTATATAAGGCATCAACTACCTGAAACGTTTCCATTTTAACAATCACTATCTCAAACAAAACAAGAAGATTCAACCGTTCACCACTAAGGTTAGGGAATAGTGAGAGTGTCCGATACAGTAACTCAGAAATCTTTCCACAGGCCTAGATCCAACAGACCCTCTGATATTAGAATGCATTGATTTAGAAGATGGACCAGCAACGTTCCAATGTCAGAGTCTGACCAGAAACTACTTGCCTTAATCTTCATTAGTTGTAGTTCCATCAGAAGGTCCTGATTGAACCATTTGAGATCGACGTGTTTGCAAACTTCATATTTCAGAAACACGTCTCACTCAGCCAGGCGATTGTCCCCTTTGGTTAAGATTAGGGAAGACGTACTCCCTGGGGAGAGATTGTCTTTGATGAATCTGCATACCTCATGTTTAATAAGAGGTTCCCCTGCGAGCCGACCATTCTTAATAATGGTGAGAGAAAAGAAGAGGTGGTATCTAGGACTGTCACCTCTCCATACATTGCTCTCGCAGGTACATATAAACCTATTTCCCACATGCCCTCCTTGTATCTAACCGGTAACAAAACAGTGTCCGTCTTGACAGGAGACAGTATCCCTTGGCCTTTTGCCAGGTGGTGTTTCAACTTTTGTCTCTTGGTTGTGAGATCTGGGTCAAGGGGCGACGATAAAAACTGAGGGAGTACCAAAGATTGGGAGGTTTGAGAAGGTTGAGAACTCTCTGTGTTTGCATCTTTCTTTCCACCTTTCTTAAGATGATTGTTGGGAAGATCCTCAGTGAGATCTACTACTTGAGTTGTCTGTTGTTCCAACTATGTTTTTAACATTGAATCTCTTTCCATTGATACTGGGTTTTCCTCTGTACCAGTGGTTTGGGTACTGTTGCCCAGTTCTGTAGGTTGGCTTATTGTGGCTAACTCATATACACCCTGGTTCCCGTGAGGTGCGTGGTGTATCTGTGGATCAACTGATCCTGGGTCCCACTCTATCAGACCTTGACTGTGCTTCCTGGGCACAGTGCCCTGTTTGTTCCTTGGGATCTGTAAATATTTTTTTCCCCGGTGAACTCAGAAATGATTACTTGGAAACAAGATTGGTCTTCGCTTCCATCTGGGCGTGGGGGAGCTCGAATCGGTTTGAGATGGGAGGGTTCCTCCTCCAAGTCCTCTAGCTCTTCTTCTAGAACTCTTGAGCACACCGACTGTGAGTACGAAGATTTTTGTTTTTTCCGATGGTTGAGAGATTCAGTATGGGTGGTCTCTGCACCGCTTTGTGCAATCACATGTATACTTGTGCTTGGAAAACTATTGGTAGTAGGAGCTAAAACCTTTTGTTCATTATTTTGCAATTTTTCAGAACGTTCATCTTGTTGGGCCTGTTCCTTAGACTGTACCTGCATTGGTACCCTTCCCTGAAGAGAAACCAGGGGGGGGCCACTGTGCCCCACCTTATCAGTTTCAGGGATATTCGGAAGGGGGGGGGGGGGGGGGGTTCACTACCCTGTTGTGCGATTTTCATTCCTATCCCTAAAAGGGTCAGGGGCTGAAATCGATTATGTAGGCTAGGCAATAGAATAGATTCCCCCACGCTTGTGCAATTGAACCTAGAGGAGACGATGAATAATAGTTTCACACTGATGTCCTCCCATGTCACGTCAAGTGGGGGACCCTACAGTAAAAAGGAAACTAAACTTTTGTGGTTTTCCAACATCTGCATTAAATCTTTGAAAATTTGGGGCCAAATTTCGTGGACAGGCAAGGATGTTGCACTTTTAAGTTGCATAATAACCAATCCGCAATTTGAAAAACGATCGTTTTTACATCAACTGAAATTGCAGTGTCACTACTTCCACGAGGTACGACAGATGGAGAGGGGCGTAGGGATGGATGGCTTCAATATCCATCGGTTCCGGACCAAAAGCATCTATAAGGAAGTCCACTTCCATAGGAGCTACTCCAGACCCAGAACCCATTGAGTCTTCTCCTTGTTCATCACCCCTTCCTACCTTTCTTTCCTTGCCTTTCTTCAGACACCTGTTTTGTTCTAAGGACCCAACCTGACTATTTGCCTGACTATTTGCAGTCCTAATAGCATTATTCTTATCATCTTTTTGTTATACAGATTCTTTCTTCTTTACCTCTCGCCATTCAGAGGCCGAGCCATTCTTCGGTATATAATCCACTGCTCTGGGACCCAAAGATCGTTCTACTCCAATCTGTGGGGGATAGGTCAGGCCTTCCTCTAAGTCTTCCCATTCCCTCCTTCGGTTCCACCCAGCGACATGTCCCTACCCCCCACACTAGAATCGTTCAGATTTTTTGGGTCTTTCAATTTGTTTTTCTTCATGCGGTTTGACTGTGCCTTAGAGGTTGATCTTTCAGCTTGTTTGATTGGGTTAGAGAGAGCAGATTTCCCCGCCTGAAGTGTGGGCTGAGGATGTTGGGGTTGACCCTGCGCTTGGGAAAACGACGATTGGGGGGGGAACCATTCTTGTGGAGGGTGGGGGGATTTGTGGAAATCGCTTCTCCCTTCCCACCCCTAACCCACTGGTTGTCCCACCTGATTGAGATCCTTGCGGTAGACCCATCCTTCATGTCTTGATACTACTGGGACCCATCTGTTAGGTCTTTGTGGGTCTTTTTTGAGACGCAGATCAAAGGGAATCACATGTTGGGGGTGTTGGGGGCATGCATAGTTCGTGTGAAAATGTCCATAGGCTTTACATTTAAAGCACCATGACCTGAATTTATGGGCCATATGGATATGATAAACCCGCCCTCCCATCTTAAACGGGATCATGTCGTCAAGTGAAAATAGTTGTTCTTTAGGAAGATTCATAGCCAACATTAAGTAATCATCTTTCTTGGCCACATAGGAAGGCAACGGGTTGATGACGTCGACGATCCTATACTGTTGCCCAAAGTCATGGATGAAGGCAGCTTGGATTTCGATTGGGATGTGTGTAAACTCAACCCAGTATAAATCCTTCCTCATTTGTTCCCTCTTCTCTTTCGGTCCTACCTTCCTTAACAACCATGGGTAGATTCTGACTTCAGACCGATCCCAAAACAATTTCTTTCAAGCATCCATTTGCATCGTGTCTTTGTCGAAAAGGTTTAGTACAGTGAAAACAGTGGGGGTGATTGGTTGAATTAGAAAAAAATTATGCCACCCCCGTCGGTCCGTCCCTCAACGACTTTAGCTTCTTACATATGAATTTTATCTTGTCTTTGATCGATCTGCAGGCAGAGTCATCATAAAAGATCCAGTTACTGGCATGTTTGGTGTACACTAAGTCACGCCCAACCAGATTGTCCTGAGGGTAAGTTTTCATTAGTGTTTTCCTTCCCCCTTGGTCTATAACCAGTTGTTCTGACGGGAGAAGGAAGAGCGCGAGAAAGTACGCCCTTGCTGAGGAAAGGTTCCTGAGTGAGACTTTCAGTTTCTCTGCACGAGATCCAGCTGGATCAATCGAGGGACGCTGAATGTTCAGCGTTTTGTTTTGCAGAGAATCCTTCACTTTCTGTGCCCATGAGGGTTGTTGGGCTACTGGGGATGGTTCATTTTCTGTTTTATTCTCATTCTGCGTTGTTAGTGAGGGTTGTGTTTTTTTCTGCATCCTTCCATCCTCAGTTAGAATCTCATCATCACTTATCTTATTTCCGTCATTTCCATCATGCATAATCAAGTCACGTTCTTTTGCAGGGTTGACGTTGTTAGTTTTGATACTGACCGGGTGTATGATCTATCCCCTTGCTGTGTTGTCAAGCTGTTAGGAAGGAAATTCCTTAGGATTCATGACAGAGGTAGTGGCAGCAGATGAAAGCACTTGATGTGTTTCGTGAGACACTTGTCTGATTGTCCCCTTCCCCCCTGTGGCCTATAATGGATCAGTGATCAAGGTGCCCGAAACAATCCCCTGAGTTGGAATATACTTCCTTCCTGTCCCAACCAGATTTCCTTAACGTCCTCCCATATTGCAATAGGTGGCCGTCGCTCCCGGACGAGCGTATAGTGTTGGGCCAAACTGTTTCAGCATTGCATGCCTCATTGCTCCTTGGTAGAAGAGCAATGAGCCAGACCTTTTTGCTCGTCCGAAACTCAATTGCGTTGTGGTTATAAGAGGGGAGGAAACAGATGGCAAAAGAGAGGGAATAGTAGACGTGCAACTACGAAGAAGAGAGATAGATCAGCTTTATCTGCGGTGTTAATACTCGTCCGCAAAAATTCAGTCAGCGTTGCTTTGATTCACTCAGGAATATTGTCTTCTTTTTAAATTAATATCAAATAGTTAAATCGAAAGTGAAGCAAAAAGTCTGCGAAATGGAATCCAGGTTGACGTGCAAATCTAACCATAAAAAGGCCTTAGGTATGCAGCGTATGCTTCCTTCCTCTTTTATGATTAATTATCAAGCAATCAAATCATAAATGAAGTCGAAAGTTTGCGAGATGAAAGCTCAGGTTGACGTGCGAAACCGACCAGCAAATTACCTGTGATTCCACGTACAGTCCTGAACTACAACGGCGTGTGGTCCACACTATCCACACTGTAGAGATTGTGTGAACATCCGTTGTTGGTAAATTTAATCAATTGGTTTTAACACTGAGGATGGGAGGCATCGTACCTCACTTAGGTCAATGGAGAGACAAAACGCAATCTGAGTGCAGTTTTAGTGAAAAATGATATAACGTCAGATTTCTTTCTTTTGCTGGCTTGAAACTCAGAAGGTATGCAGGGGAACAAGGGGGGATGAGGTTTCAGGGTGATGTGATGAAGAGGGAAAAGAACGTTGTTGAGCGCATCGGCTCTCGTCTGTTTGCAAAGCGAGGGAGCTCTCCCGGCCATGTCACGCAGGAGTAAACAAAACTAAAAAACAAAATCGAGAGACAACTTGGGAACGACGCATAAATAACCCCGCGAACCACCAAGGCGGACGCGGTCCCGTCGTCCATTTGCTGCTCTAGCTGAGTGCGTCAGCTATACATCCCCCGGTCTCCTACGAGAGGATAGGTTCCCGCCGGGCATAAGCTTTCCTTCCCTAGGGGATGCCACCACCCTTAGGGACATATCCCTACCATGCTACTGAACCACATGCGAAAACTTTTAAATGCAATTGCAGAGGTAGATCAGCCGAGGGCGTTTGCTCATTCACTGTAGCATAGATACGCTTGGTTAAACGCTAAGAGGACCCGAACGTCGTTCGCCCTTAGGGTGCTGATCTCCTAGGTACAGAGCAAATATTTGTCGACTAGGACGGTCTCAACCAAGCATGAAACCACATTTCATCATAGTCCCTTGACACACTGTCAAACGAAATTAATAACATTCATACATAATTATATTAAAAGGATTCAACCTGTAGTCGACAGAAAGGTTTATCCAATGAGAAATGATAACTAAAAGAACTTGAATCATCATACAATACATCCAATAATATAAGATTGAAATACAATCTGACCATCTCAGGTCAAACTCCACAAAACAACTATACAACCGCCAACAAGGAAGTGACTACTGACAATAATATTAATGCAACCGACAAGGTAATCGACTGCCTCAGTTTTGACTTGATGAGACACATTACCAAAGTCATTCATTCCAACTTACCATTGAACTAAGATTAGTTACGCACACACCCGTCTTCACACATTTCTAATCTCCTTGGAAGACATACCACTTTGAGAATGATTTTTGATCAGGTGCATTGCTTGAAGTGTTACATGTCTCACCCTCTAGGAAGTGGTCTGGGGTACTCCTCCTCCTCGCCCGAGTACAAAGCTCGGATCTCAGAAGTTGGGTCATCTCCACCGAATCGGCAAGTACCCCCTCGTAAAACGGTCTACTCTAGGTCGATAACAGGGTCGGCTCCTAAAGCAACGAACCCCCGCCCCAGATGCTCCCTAGAGATAGAGGATGTGTCCACTGCAAGTAACTTTCAGATATTCTCAATTTTCCTGAGTTCAGAGTAACTTGGACGAAAAGAAACAGAAGGAGATAGAGAAGGAGAATCATTTGGACGAGTATAGATAAATGAAGTCATTCGGGATAAAACGGGTCAATCTTGAGAAAAAATTAGGTATGATTATCTTCACCTTCATTATGTTCACGATTTTTTCTTTCACGATACCCGTTGAAATTATTCATTTCAAAATTCAAGTATTTTTGTCATGTAGGCAGGTGAAAGATAGAAATAGGATTATATTTTTCTTCATCTTAAATAGGCAGAATCAATCTCCTTTACAGGCATCCTTCTACCTACCTGCACAGCACGCAAAAAAAACACATTCAAAACAAAACCGTATAATCTTATACTCGAGTTAGACTTTTTCATTCACATGCATGACTCACACAACCTTCCTCAACAGAAAAATTATCGTCGGATTTCAACAAATTTTCATTTTCATTTCCAACTTTCTCAGCCCTCAAGGGTTATGACCAAGTGTTGAAAGTGGGTCTTCGACTGTGTTCAACTTCTTCTCAACGAGTCCAATATGGATTCATACAGACCTCCAACGTTTTTTCAACACTGTTCGATTTTTTCTCAACGAGTCCAACATAGATTCATACACACCTCAAACTTTTTTTCAACAAGTTTTCAACATAGTTGTTAACCCGTATTTTGACACATAATTAATTATCGCGTATGTGTGTGTGCGTGTCGGTTCAATATTGTAGGCCGATTTTGTACAATTGTATATTTTTGTGGTGTTATTTGGCCTCGACTAATTGTTCTCTTAACCCTTTGCTTGTACCGGATGAGTTGCACATATTTTTGTGGCGCATATCCACAATGTATGCGCAGTTTCATTGTCTGTATGTATGTACATTGCAAGGAGTAAGTGGTCGTGTGTGTGCGTTTATGTTCAATACTGCAGGTGAATCTCGCACACGAGTGTGGTTTTGTGGTGTTATTTCATCCCCACTAACTGTTGTGTCAACCTTTCACTTGTCGCTTAAGATGCATGATGGGTTGTATCGCATATCCACACTGTGTTTTGTCGTCCTTTCATGCATGTACAAGGGTTCATATCAGTAACCGGTCGTATTCAACATCGTGTGGGTAGCAGAACTTGCACATCAATGTTTTCAACGGGGAGTTCATGCATATGAAAAACTGGTGACATCATTTACTCATCTATCTATCAATCTATTTTTTCATCTATCTCCCTTAAAGTTACACTTGTGACAATGTGGTTAAGAAGTAGGAGCCGTGTATTAAGACGTTGTTGGTATATTCCGCCGTAAGTGGCACCCAGTTCCCAACCATGTAGAATGTGAGGTTTTATTGTGTGTCTTTTTTGTTCATATCGTATTGCAATAACAAGAAAAAAAAATATGTTGATTTTCGGGTCAAACCAATGTTAAAGTTGAGCAACAACGTTCACATAAATGTTGAAAAGGTGGTTATGCTTTACGTTGTTTTCACCTT
This sequence comes from Chara braunii, assembly GCA_003427395.1. Taxonomy (NCBI): domain Eukaryota; kingdom Viridiplantae; phylum Streptophyta; class Charophyceae; order Charales; family Characeae; genus Chara; species Chara braunii. The sequence continues at coordinate 246,119 of BFEA01000400.1, forward strand.
GTATCGAGGAGAGCAGCGTAACCACATTTTTGACAATACGTCTTGAGAGAGAGGGAGAGAGAAAGARAAAAAAAAAAAAAAAAAAAAAAAAAAAAACCATAGTAGATAGAGTGTTTTTTTCTTTCGTGTTTGAAGATTTTTTGCAACTTAGGTAGAGTGTGTGGTTTGTTTTCTTGTTGTATGAAAGTTTGCAGTTTGGGTGCATTCTCTATGGATTTGAGTGGGTCTCGTGTGGCTAGGGGGATAGGTCCTAGGTATGTAGATATGAGGGGAGGGGCTTCAAGCTTCTGGTGGAGAAAGACAACTTGTCTGCCCCTGAGAGTTATTGGATGTATTTTCTGGGTATTTGACTCCGCTTAAAAAAAAATGAATTTTTGTGGCAAAAAAAAAAAAAAAAAGTACAATACATACTTGTCCTTCGATTAGGAGGGAAAAATAAAATAAAATTGTACTGACCTGCTTGAAAGGAATTCGACTACGGATTGAAGTCTGAAGTAAACATGCGCAATGTACCGACTGCACGATAACAAACGAATCATGGGCTTATTACGACTTGTGCGGCACCTGGAAAAAAAGAAGAAAAATAATTTGAAGATATTGAAAAAAAAAAGACACTAAAGTTTCAAAGATGAGAATGAGGTTGGCGTTTCAAGTGCAGCAAGAGATAACAGAGATGATTCACGGCTTGACTGCCCCAACTGGGGCCAACTGGGGGAGAAGTTGTACACCAAAATTATTGTGAGAGCTTCATTTTTATTAGTATAACAAACAAGACTACGTTACTAACGGTTTGATTCTCAAACGAGCAGACTATGTTACTAAGGTAAAAAATTAAGTACTCTAAGGGCTTGCTATTTGCCAGAAAACAAACCACAGTCAATACCAACGTCGTTGAGTACTTGATTTTCTTTTTGTGTTCGAATTCTGCCAATCAAAAGGAGACTTCTTATTTCTCTTTTTCACATCCGTTTATTCGAGACAAAAAATAAAACAAAAAACAAAATAAAACCACCAGTACCTTGCCCAATTTTTTTTTCTTCCGATGTGGTCGTTAACGTGCCACGTCGGGCAGGGTACCTAGCATCCAACGACAGGTAATACCTTGAACACTGGACCAAAAAAATAAAAAAAATTCATAAAACCATAAGAAATTAAACGAAGTAGAGAGAGAGAGAGAGAGAGAGAGAGAGAGAGAGAGAGAGAGAGAGAGAGAGAGAGAGAGAGAGAGAGAGAGAGAGAGAGA
>BFEA01000400.1:252106-262759 GCA_003427395.1 Chara braunii
AGAGAGAGAGAGAGAGAGAGAGAGAGAGAGAGAGAGAGAGAGAGAGAGAGAGAGAGAGAGAGAGAGAGAGAGAGAGAGAGAGAGAGAATAGGTGGGGAGGGTGGTTCACTTAATTTCTGCATAACGACCAGGAGGCCGATGTTCTTGTGTTTGGTGCGGAATTACTCGTGACGATATATATATTCTCATATGCACATACACACATTTATACACATATATATCGACATATATATCGACGTATATATACACATATATTCACATATACGTACATGCATATTATGTCAATCCACATACCCCTGTACAGAACCGCCTGGCCGCGGGCGAAGCCGTGATGGGCAGCGGGCCTTTTCTTTATTTTGGTTAATTTTATTGGGTGTCATAAGTTGTATTGAGAAGTGGCCATTAGCGGACCAAGTCATATGTGCGATTCTCAGCCTCCAAAAACTCGTGTATGCCGCCTTCCACCTCCTGTTCGTATCTCCCTTTTCTCTCTCTTCCGTCCTTTCTCTCCCGTCTTCTCTCTCCCAACTCCTCTCTCTCTCTCCCAACCCCTCTCTCTCCCAACCCCTCTCTCTCCCAACCTCTCTCCCCCTACGCCTCTCTCTCTCAACCCCTCTCTCTCTCTTCCTCTTACCACGACTACCATCTCTACCACCACTCTCTCTTCCTCTCTTATCTGACAAGTTGAGGAGGGAAAGGAATGAAGAGGCATCGCGAGGGGGAGCAGGATGATGACGAACATAGAACGTGTGTCGAGGGAGGAGGGGGAGAGAGAGAAGAGGGAATGGAGAGCGGGAAACGAGATTTTGACAGCATTTGATGTGTTATTCGACCGGGAAAGGATTGAATTTGGAAAACTCCAAATTTGATTTTTGGCGGGAGGAGACGAAAATGGTTTCCCTCCACATCTCCTTCATTTTCTTTTTTCTCCCCCGCCCCTCGCCTCTAGGATGGATCTTTAGTCTTTTTGCTATGGAGCCAGTCGCGCGGGTCACTCACGGAGGGGAATTTCCGAGGACGAGGTTTCTCCCACTTTTTATCACCCAGATTCTTGCTTCCCCCCCCTCCCTCCCCCCTACCCCCTCCCCCTCCAGATTCTTTGTTCCTGACCTTGGATTACGAAGATCGATGGCCAGGAACGAAGAATCTACCGGTAGGCAAGTGGAACCTTGCCCCCGGATTAGGGTTACTGCAAGGACAAGGACAGCAGGATGAAAGGAAATGAGTGAAGGAAACCAAAAGTCTCAACTTCTTTTGAGCGAAAACGTGAAAGAGAGGGGGGGGGGGGGGGSGARGGGGGGGGGGGGGGGGGACCTGCGTTGACATTTGAAAATATCCACAAACATGCCTTTTTACATCTAAAATGAAGCCCCGCCCAGATTGCCTCTGTCCAGGTTCACGGTTAAGGGTATATGAAGAATCTTTCCTCCTCCATAAGAATTTGCATCTCCAGGTTTCCGAAGGATCTGTCGGGCTTTAGCCCCTGCCTCTGTCCAGGTTCACGATTAAGGGGATCCAAGGTGCAGGCACTCGGGGCCGGTCCGATCGAAGCGAGAAAGATATTTGACCTTCGCTCCGCTACTCTCGACATGCACAAAAGGCAAAAGTCATGGTGATGAATCTTTCCGGGTTCTAGGGGAAGATTCACGATCCTTTTGCACTTTCGAGAGTAGGTGGAGTGTGAGAAACGTAATCGTGTGACCTAAGGGAGTCAATCTTGAGCGTCGATTATGGCCCCCCGCTCTACCATTAACCACATGCACAAAAGGCGAACGATGGCGTTGTATCTGTCCATGTTCTAGTGGAAGATTGTGTCATTTCGCTCATTTGATGAGTGGTGGAGCGGCAGTATATCTGCCCCTCCTCCCACCCTCCATGGTCTTCCACCCTCCCAGCCCCCCCGTCCTCCGCCTTCCATTCCGATTTTCAGGATCCTAGGGTCACGAAGCCCATTTAAGACGTGATGAGTGCCAAATGTCGTTTTTTGTTTTTGTTTGCTAACAGCTGAAAATGGACTTGATTAATCATCATCATCCAGCTTACCAAATTTGTACTGCTCAACCGCACGCACTGAGGAGAAGGGCCTAGTTGCAGTACTCGCCATCCGCCAAGATTTCCAATGCATCTGGACAAAACAAGGTCCAGATGCATTCAAAATTTGGGCGGATGGCGAGTGGTGCAACTGGGCCCTAAATAAGGATCTTCAGAAGCGGCGGGACTACGATGAGCAAATTGATTCCTTTCTTACTTTTCTCAACGAGAGCGCTCAGTTCTTGAGCGGATTGAGGAAGTCTGTGCTCTTTTTTTTAGCAAATCCAAGTAAATTTGCATTTAGATTGAGTTAATTTGCGTTGTATTAATTGAGCAAATTGAGTATATCTGCTTGAGGGCGGGGGGAGGCGGACCCGCTCCCTTCATTCTCGTTTCGGGATTCCCCCCCCCCCCCTTCTCGTTCTCGTTTCAGTATCTTTAGTCTTGTAATAAGACAACATGAGAATGTGCAAGGAGTGATGATGGGCTATAATGGCGTTGGGGGAGGAAGAGGAGTAGTAGGGAAAGGGAGGAGGAGGAGGAGGAGGAGGAAGAGGAGGAGGAGGGGGGAAGGAGGAAAGTTAGACGGGTGGAAAGAAGAAGGGGAAGAGAGTAAATGAGGTGGAGGAGGAAACCCGGAGAATGTATTGTTTTTTTTTTTTCACTTAATTTTTACTTTCCATTGCTATATATGACCTTTTTTTTTCCCCTCATCCTGTTCTTGTCCTTTTTCTTCTCCTACCTCCGATTATACTTCTCACTTCTCCTATCTTTGTGATTTTTTTCCCTCGGTTTGTGGTCCCCCCCACCTTGACAAGTGCTGGAGCGCAACCAGCTTGAGAGCATAGCGTTGGCCTCATTGCTTTCTCCTTCGTCGTCGTCCTCCTCCTCTTCCTCATCTCGCCTCATTTTCTTCTTCTCCCTGTGTGAATTTCCTCTTTAAATGAACGTATAATTGAGGTTTCTTTGATTAGTCAAAATCTATGCTTCCGTTTCTCTTCATCCACCCTCTCCTTCTTTTTTCCAATCCCGGAGAATCGATTTTTTTCCACGAGGTCCTGGCAATTTCAAACTGCTATATACCCGTCCTTTTTTTTTTTTTTTTTTTTTTTTTTAAACGAATAGTATGCTTCATTATACATATAGCAAAAGGAGGCCGGGAATCCCTCCACATCTCAACCCGGAGGACTGGGGCTATATACCCGTCCTCTTTTCCTCGTGGCCGCGTTTTCTGAAAAATTAATCTCCCGCGTTTTCGTATCCTGTCATCCTCTCTCTTTGGAAACGCGGGAAATGAAGTTTTCAGAAAGGCTTTAAATTTCAAACAAATTGCTAACATACCCTCGCTTTCCTGTTTGTCTCTCCTTTTTGTTCTTTTTCCTTGTGATCGATCCTCCCTCTCTCTCCTCAGCATTTTCTTTTCTCCTTCGTTCTAGTCGCCTTCTTTCTCCTCCTCCACCTCCTCTTTCCCTTTCCCGATAATTTTCAATGTTCAGATTTTGATGAGTCGCTTTCGTTCCAGTCGCCTTCTTTCTCCTCCTCGACCTCCTTTTTTCGTTACTATTCCCCCCGCCTTTCCCCTGCCCTTCCCCCCGCCCGCCGCGGCCCTCCGCCGGCCGAATCAGATCCCGCGCGACATCGGCTTTCGTCTCTCGCTGTCTTCGCCGAAGCCTCCGGAAGCGCAGCTCCGAACACGAACATCGCCCTCTCTCTCTCCCTCTCTCCCTTCCTCAGACCCTTCCTCCCACCCTTCCTCCCACCCTTCCTCCCTCTCTCTCTCTTCGTGATGACGTCCCTCTCTCTCTTTCTCTTTCTCTCTCTCTCTCCCTCTCCCTTTCCCCCTTCCTCCCACCCTTCCTCCCTCCCTCTCTCTCTTCGTGATGACGTCCCTCTCTCTTTCTCTCTCTCTCTCTCCCTTTCCCCCTTCCTCCCACCCTTCCTCCCACCCTTCCTCCCTCCCTCTCTCTCTCTTCGTGATGACGTCCCGCTCCGCGTACATGCAAACGCAGAGATTCGTGTTCTACCGCCGCCTCGCGCACTGAGGTCGCGCGCACCTCGTGGGGAAGAGTAATGCAGTGGGATGAGGGGGAAGAAAAAAAACCAAAACAAAACCGAGGGGTCGGCGAATCACCGAAAAGAAAGGAAAAACGCAGCGCGCGGGAGATGACGTTAATTAACCCCGATCGCGCCATGCCATTCCGCCTGTCGATGACCGGTAGTCGTTTACCGTTTGGGGCCTCTACCGGTGGAGCCGTACTCTGGCCATTTCGGGTTCTCTGGGAAACCAGCGCCTCGTCTTGGAAAAAGAAAGGAAGGAATTCTCCCTTACTTACAGTATTATATCTCCGTATCTCCAAATAAAAATAACTTTGCGAAGAATACGGTGCTACATAGTAAGAATCATAATTGGCCCAAGATTATAGATCATCCATGCTCTGGAACCGTATGTATGAGTTCACATGACTACCAAAAGTAAAGATGTTTTCATTATTAGTTAGTGTGATTACCATTTGATTGATGAATTCGAATAGAGTCCGATACCATTGACGATTCAGATCTACTAATATATTAATATAATTATTAATAAGAATTTGATTGAGTGGTGAATAATAATACCTATATATACTGTGATGTGAAGTCCATCAGCATTGAAGTTCACTCGCTTTTCACTTTTTTGGGGGACTTCCTTGCAGTGGTTCAAGTGGGACTACCTGTCTTTTCGCCCGAATAGAACGCCCGGTCATTACAGCTGTATTTGTTCGAGCTTTCAGTCCAGGTGCAGCAAGAAGTACCGGGCGTTCTATTCAGGTGAAGAGTGTACTGTAGATCTGTAATACGTGACTCCACGTACGAAGGATTTATCATACATACATCCGTTGTCCAAGTGGGACTTCGTTATGGTATGATTTTGTTCATTGTGTCAGAAGTAATATTTTTTTGTAGCCTTTTTTTGGGGCTTTCTTTGTGTGTGATTGCAGGATCTGATGCGTGATTCGTCCCATGGACCACGACAGACCGAGATGGGTGTACATCCCAGAAGCACCAGGTCATCACTACATCCAGCGATGCAAGTGAAAACAAGAATCATTGGTGGTGTGACTGGAGTGATGCATGTGAAAACAAGGATGGTGGTGTGACTGGAGTGATGAATGTGAAAACAAGGATGGTGGTGTGACTGGAGTGATGGATGTGAAAACAAGGATGGTGGTGTGACTGGAGTGATGGATGTGAAAACAAGGATGGTGGTGTGACTGGAGTGATGGATGTGAAAACAAGGATGGTGGTGTGACTGGGAAGAAACAGACATGGCAGCTGCGTGGATTTTATTTTTTCAGAGTGTCGAGGAGGAGGTAGACGAGGAGTTGGGCCAGGCCAGGGACGAGTAGAACCGAGTACACTAGAAGAGTACACTGGAAGAGTACACTGGAAGAGTAGGGATGAGAAGAAACCGGGGAAAGTCGAAGAGTGGGGATGAATGAATGTGGAGAGAGCGGAAGAGTGGCGGGTTAGGGGAGCGGGAGGAGAAGCTGGGTGTAGAGGAGGAGGAGGAGGAGGAGGAGGAGGAGTAGTGTTGGGAAGAAAGAGAGGTTGTTATTACGACGAATGCTTTCGTGTAACGGTGGCCGGTCGTCGAGCGATCGAAAGGAGGAGGAGGAAGAAGAAGAAGAAGAAGAAGAAGAAGAAGAAGAAGACGAAGAAGAAAGACGAAGAAGAAAGACGAAGAAGAAAGACGAAGCAGAGGACGTTGGTAATTGAATGGAATGACTCTGGACTTTTTTTTTTTTTTTTTTTTTTCCCCCTCTTGCCTTTGTTCCGGGATGCGAAGCGAAGGCGACCACGATAACAGTAGGAGTGTATCCATTTGATGCTAGTGAGGGGAGCGCGGGGGATGAGATTGGGGAGGTGAACGTCGGTGCTGTTGGGGATGATGTTGAAGACCAGAGGGACATGGTGGTGATGGCAGCGGAGATTGTCTGCGAAAAAGGGGGGGAGTCAAAGAAGGGATGGAGGAGGGAAAGGAGAAGAGGAGAGTGACAGCGGCGCGGTGAAGATGGTGATGGGAATGACGGTGGGGATGGTGATGACACCGGCGCGGATGGTGACGACAACGACGACGATGATGCTGAGAGAGAGGGAGAATGTAGGGAGGACGAAAATGGTGGTGAGAGAGAGGGAGAATGCACCCAAGCGCTTTACAGGGGAAGAGGGGTGCGAATGATTCCCGAAGAACGGATCTTGAGCCCGCCGCCGCCGCCGCCGCCGCCGTCGTCTTTGCCCAGTGTGAAAAGGGGGGCGGGAAACAAGCTTTTTTGGGATCCGCAGACAAGCGGCGAAGATGGTGAGGTTGTTGCCCTTCAGATCTCGTGTGAACAGCAGCGATGACGATGCAGCGTGCGATGAGATTCCCAGGGAAATCACGAAAACGCCGAGCAAGACGGGCGATAGCGGATGGCTTCTTCGGTTCTTTGACTCATCCTTCTTCAACGAGTGGATCGCTGTGTCGTACCTTTATAAGCATGAGCACACGGGGGTGAGGGATTACCTTTGTAATCGGATGTACACACTCTCCGAGAGTGGGGTGGAGAACTACCTCTTCCAGCTGTGCTACATGCTAGTCCATCGGCCCAGCGCGTCTCTGGACAGGTATGTGGTGGACATGTGCTCAAGGTCTTTGAGGATTTCAATCAAAGTGTATTGGTTTTTGCTGGCAGAGGCGGAAGATTCAGAGAACTCGACGGAGATATGGAAGTTGATTGAGCGGTGTGAGGAGGCGGTGCTTCGGGCGGATTGGAAGCCACCGTTCAGGCCGGGGGGGAAGGCGGCGGGGGGGGGGGGGGGGGGGGCTCTGAGTCGGGGAGGAGGAGGAGGAAGGGGGGCAGAAGATGGCGCGAGCAGCAAAGGCGGCGGAAGACGGCTTCTGGCGCGCTTATCTTCCCCCCGCAAATTGTTGTCGTTTCCGGCGTCGGCTTTGGCTTATTACCCTTCTCCTCGGAAGGGAAGCAGCAGCAGTCAGAAGGAGCAGAGGAAGACGGCGACTTCAGGGGGGAGCAGCAGCAGCAGCGCCGTCGGGGGCATCCCTAAGGGAGCAGCAAGCTGGGGGATGGTCGCGGGGTGCGGCGGCATTCTGCCCTCTCCATCCGGTCGCAGCGCACAAGGCGCGCAAGGCGGCACGTCGGGATCTGAAGACGCGGATTCGGAGACGTCGATGTCGACTAGGAAAGCAGGAGAAGGGCGGCGTGAAGGAGGTAGCGGCGGGGGGGTGGCGGGTGCTGCTGACGAGGGGGAGAGCACGCCGCGATTGCTCAAGCGCTTTTTGTCGGGGCCGAAGATGAGAAGGAACCTGAAGAAAGTGTTCAGGGAGAAGGAGAATGGAAAGACGATGGGGGGGGGGGGGGAAGAAGAAGGGGGGGCTGCCACCGCTGCGGCTGGCATCGCAACGATGACGGTTAAGAAGAAGAGGGGGGGGGGTGTGGGGAGCGGAGGGAGCGGGGACGATGGGGAGGGCTTTCTTCGAAAGCTCTTCCGAGAGAGGGTGGAAGAGGACGAGAAGGCGGCCGCTGGTTCGTCTGCCTGGACAGCCGCCATGCCTACAAGAGGGGCAGAGGACTCTGACAGCTTTTTTAGGAGGTTTTTCAAGGAGAAGGCTGAGGAAGAGGACAAGTCCGGTGTGGGTAGGAGGTTGTCGAAGGAGAAGGGTGGAGAAGAGGAGAAGGCAGGTAGTGGTGGTCGTAGGGTGGGAGGAGGGAGGGAGGGACGTAAGGGTGGTCGCGGGGGAGAGGTGCGTGTGCCGAGGAAGTTGTTCGAGGACGTGCCTGAGGAGGAGGAGGAGGAGGAGAAGGTGGGGGGTGGGTGGAAAGCAGGGGGAGGGGTAGAAGAGGCGGAGGGCTTTTCTCTGCGAAGGCTTTTTCCGACGACAGCGGCATTTAGGGTTGCTGCGGCTGTGGAGGAAGAGAAAGGGGAGAGTGAAAGCTCCTTCTTCAAGAAATGGTGGAGAGAGAGGCCGGAGGAGGAAGAACGGGCGAAGATGGAGGAAGGAATGTCGATGGACGAGGGGAAGGAGGAGGGGAGGGAGGGTGAGAGAGAGGAGGAGGGAGGGGCACCCCCTCCGCCGGCAGCGGAAGATGCTTGCGAGTTGGCCAAGGAGGATGGGTTTTTCCGAAAGTTTTTCCGAGATAAGGGGGACGCGGAGGAGGAGAAGTCGGATGGGGAGGGTTTTTTCCGCAAATGGTTCCGGGATAGGGGGGGCAGTTCTGACGACGAGAGGGGCTCTGCTGGCGCTCTGCCGGCTTCCCATAGGACGATGGGAGCGGGGGGTGGTGGAGGGGGTGGGGACGAAGGAGCAGAGGGTTTTTTTCTCCGGAGGTTTCTGTTTCGAGAGAAGGGAGAAGGGGAGGTAGATGCAGGGGACAGCAACAGGAACAGCTTTCCTCGATCTGAAGGCGAGGGTCCTGATGGGTCCTTCCTTCGGCGGTTCTTTAGAGACAGTAAGACGGCGGATGTTTTATTGGGAGACACAGCTGGCAGTGGTTTGACCGAACCTCAACAACAACAACCTGCTGAACTTGGCTGCAATTCTCCTCCTCCTCCTCCTCCTCCTCCTCCTGCTGCGCCTTCTCCTTCTCCTCCTCCTAATCCTCATTCCGCTGCTGCTGCTCCTGCCTCTCGTCGTCTGTCTCCATTCCGCTCTGCTTCTCGAGAAGGAGGGCGCGAATCCGCCTCGAACAGCGAGAGAATTGAGAAGAGGAGGTCGATCAGTGTTGCTTCTCCGCCACCTCTTAACGGATGCTACCCTCTAGAGACTGTAGTAGAAGAAGTGCTTACGACGTCTGTAGGCAGGTCCTCGTCGGTGGATGGAGAAGATCTCGACGGCAGGGCGACGGTGAAGGAAGAGGAGAATTCTTGTGCCACGTATGGGAATGGCGATGAAGCTGGATGTACTGTGAACCAGGACGAACTTGTCGACCAGGAGGGTCAGAACTCGCACCAGCTGCCCAAGGTAGGGAGAACGGGAGGGGAGCAAGGACAGCTAGGGTGCGCGATGGAGGAAGGGGTTGGTGGTCCCGGCGGAAATGCCCGGGTGCTTGCCGACCTGGCGACCTGGCCTGTTGCTGCTGCCGGAAACAACTCTTCGGGCAGGGGTCGAGAGGAGGGTAATGGGTTGAATCCGTCTTATGTGGATGATGCCAATGGGGAGAGGGAGGAGAGGGAGGAGAAGGTGGAGGAGGAAGCAGGACAAGAAAGAACCACAAGGAGCACGGAGGGGGAGGTTTCGCAAAGGGCGCAGGGCGGGGATTCGGGAAAAGAGGAAGTGTTGAGCGCAGTTCACACATCCAACGAGCGGGTGTGTCCTCTCATGACCGGATTGACCAAGGGTGGAGGAGAAGGGGAGGGTGAGCGGATGGAGAGGGAGAGACGGGAAGGCGTAGAAGGAGAGGGAGAGGGGGAGGGGAAGGGGGTGGCGACAGGAGGAAGTGTGAGTCCTGCTGAGGAAGCACGTGAGGAGGCGGAGAAAGCGGGGGAAAGGGAGGTGATGGTGGAGGACATGAGGGGTGGGAGGAGGGCACACGAGGAGGAAAAGCCCGAAGCCGAATCTTCGAAAGAGGGTGGAAGTTCAGCTGCAGAGGCGGGAGCAATAGGAGAAGTGGGAGGGGTAGGGATCGCTACTACGGAGCCCAAGTGGAACCTGTTTGGAAGAGTGAAAAAGCTGTGGCCTTTATCTGATGACACAGGGGATAAAGAGGAAAGAGAGAGTGCGAGTGTGCAGTCCGATCATCACCCACTTAAGTCAGGTTCTCCTAGTCTTCCTCCCCCATCCAATGCCGCAGTTGCCGCTGCTGCCGCCGCTGCTGCTTCGGCCGCTTCTGCCGCCGTTGTCGCCGGAGGTTTACTGGCAGCAACGAGCAGAACGCTATTTGGCTCCTTTGCTAGTGGAAGCAGAGAAAAGCCAGGAGGAGAGGGAAGGGAGAAGAGTGGAACTTTGTATGAAGATGCAGCGACTGAAGACGAATCCACTAGAAGAGAAGCGACTGAAGACGAATCCACTAGAAGAGAAGGTACGAGGGACGATGAAACAGAAGGCACGGAAGAAGAGATGGGCGGTGCCGTTTCTGGTGGCGAGTCTGTCATTAGCATTTTCACAAGGAGCCGGACCAGCGAAAGGGCATTTAGCAAGGTGGGTGGCTTTCTCAGTCTGCCTGTGCCTTCTTCTCGATTTTTTTTTCTTCTCAAAAAAAAAAAAATTCCTCTCCCTTTTTCGTCAGCTTTTCCTTTCCATCTTCCTCGCTCAAAAAAAAAATTCTTCCTCTCCTTTTCCGTCTCCCTTTTCTTTGTTTTGAAAGCTGACGTATTCAATTGACTTGGGGAAGCATCGAAAAGAAGCTAAATAAAGCAAAACCTATCCAAACACTAAAAATAGAAATGTAGCTTCATTATATGCCCTTGTCTACTCTACTACTCCTTTGCGGCCCACCTGGCAGACACGTATTGTGGTCTTCATGTGGTCTTACAGTATCAATCAAATACGAACGTATCAAATACGAACGTATCACCTCCCCCTTCTCCCCCCCCCCCCCCCCCCCCCCCACCTCAGCGGTGTCTAATGACCAACACGGTTTCGGTTGC
>BFEA01000400.1:267405-280632 GCA_003427395.1 Chara braunii
GGGCTATACTCATCACCGCTAAGCAATCCACAACCAAACACAACCGTGATGCCAAAACTCAACAGGAGTTTCTGCAGAAGATTGCCCTGTCTGCAGTTTTGACATAGCAGCTGACAGAACGGTGCAGCTATACCCGTTGTCCCTGGCTCTCTCCCACTATATCCGCCAGAGGTGCAGCTATACCCAGCTTCTGCTCTCTCACCCTTCTCCAAACTATTTCCTCTCCATATGCTCATTCTGACATGCCTTTGGCTGGTCGCCCTTCTTCCTCTCCCCTCTGTCACCCTCGCCAATGGGCCATTTCACATCTCAATGAACGCCTACACAGTGAATTCGGTCATGTCGGTCTTGAGGGATTCCCCGCAGTTAAATTATGGGTTCGAGGTGCTGTTGTGCATACTAGACTGGCATGATAGAATGGCTGAGAAATTTATGTGTGCGCTAGTGCCGGTTCTGTAAATTGATGCTGTGTGGTGAGCACGAAGTACTTATGGGAACACATCTGTTGACTATCTGTGGCGGTTTTTCAATCTTTGTGCATGATGTTATAAGTGTGAAGGACCATCTAGTCCCCTCATTTAAGTCCACAGCAGTCAAGCTCATGGGGGTGCTGTTACGTATGCAAACTGCAACTTCAGAACTTGGGGTACTGTTGGTTCTACCACAAGAATGGGGGTGCTGTTAGCAGTCCAAAATCTCACAGAGCAGTCTTTAGGCTGGAGGGTGGCCAAGTGTGTTGAAGAAGTGGAAATATCATTCTGCTTTGTCTGTCTGTTTGCAGTCGCTGGCTGAGCTTAATGGGCACTTGGAGTCGGCATCACCAGATTCAGGTAGGTTCTGATGGTTATGCCATTTATCCAGCACCATTCTTTGGCTGTCTGTAACAGCCCTTTGCATTGTTCCGCTATAGTATCTGCCTGTTGGCTGAGTGGTTTGCACCTTGAACTGGTAATCCACACCTTAAGAGTTCGAATCTTGTCCAATTCCATGATGTTAGGGGCTACTTTCCTCGTCTTCTGTTTGGAGCTTGCTTCAGGATCGAGATGGCAGTGAAACAACTCAAGATGGAATCAACAAGTGAGTAGCATAACTAGACTCCCTACTACCGTCTTGACCCGTATAGAACGTATGGTAACTATGACTGCATTGCCAACTTTCAATCGAGATACAGCGATAATGACCATACGTTCTATCTGGGGAAGACGGTCGTTTGCCGACAGGCGGGGTCAAGTGCCAACCGAGAGAGAGGGAGCGGCCGAGGTCAAATCTTCGTTGAAATGAGTGCTACATCTTCAGACTGTTAAACGGTCAGGGAAACAAGTAAACGACAAATGCCACTTCTTCGAGCTGTTTCAGAAAAAAAGAAGGGGAAACTACACGGGAGTCACAAAGATGAGTTATAATTGCACCATGGGCCAAGATACAGTTTCAAATTGCACTTCGGGCAATGTATACAACCCAGCTTTCTGGCCAGGTAGGGTGCCCGAAGTGCAATTGCTGAATCTTGGCCCATAATGCAATTATAACTCGTTTTTGTGACTCCCGCGTAGTTACCCCAAAAAAGAATGATAACGCAGGTCTTATAAAGAACTCAAGCATACATTTGCAATCAGTAGAAACCATTAGCAGCAATGCTGATGGTTGAACTGGTCTTACGTGCTAATGCCACCAATGCAATAGACGGCGAATGTCAGCTTGCCTCTCATGGCCAAATGGTAATCCAGACACACCTCGTGTGAACCGGAATGTAGCAGGAAACCATCAAGCACCAGCCAATTTAATCTGGCAAAGGTAGTTAAAAGTGCTGGTATCACCTAATATGAAACAGGTCATATAATTCCACTAAGCCAGCCAGCTAACAGATGCTTTTTGTTCTCAATCTCCACTTGTCAGTCTCACTCTTCGAACCTCCATTGCTGTCATCTGAGACCTTTGCCAAGGTACTCCAGCAATAATGGTCATGCAATGCCGAACAAGATGTGCACAGTGATGGCCACAAACATGAGTGGTTCAGGAGCCGGCCAGCAGCAGAACCCCATCCTGCATATCAGTGTCACGCAGTAATCCCAGGGTGATCCCTTTGGCCTTCTTCAAGAGAGTTAAATTCCCTCTTCCTTAGCTGTAGTGATCTTTGTAGCCCCCCCATGTGCGTGTTAATGTTCAGTTGTCCTTTGCTAGGCTGGAGTGATATCCACAGTGCTACCCTCCAGGGGTGCGCTCCTTGCCACCAACCTTCCAGTGATTTGTTAAGAAGTAACCTTCAGGTGTCTGGATGAGAATTTACGGCCCTTGTATGTTCTGGTACCTGCTAGAAGCTCAGAGCTCAAAGGAGATATTGAAGATGCACTTGAAGGATTTTCATTTGGTATGGCTTTGTGGTGCAATGGACCCTGATGGTGGAATTAATCATGGTGGTCCTGCTCCTTCCGAGCAAGGTGTTGTGTTCTTGGTTAAGGTCTGATATTACGATATTATGCCAGTGCGATCGCTGTGAGGAGATCGCTATAGACTTGTAAGCTAAGCCTCACTTCAATGATTTGACTTTGTGAGCACTTAGTGTGGGCACGGATTTGTTTCCTTCACTTTTTGCCTAATTGGTGGTAGATGCATTTGTTTCCTCGTTTGCTTAGTTACTCAACAGCAAACGATACTTGAATTGGGATTGTTTTAACCAGTCACTAGCATGGGTTTCCATCAGCAAAAGATCAGATACATGACTAAGCGAAAGATCAGAAAGATCAGATACATGACCAAGGATTGTGGTTGTCGGTTTACGAACTCGATATTCGTCCCATGCAGGTGTCTGCTTTCCGGGTGGAAAGGGTCTTGCCAGAATTGTTCATATTCCTGAGGAGGAGGCGGTGCTGCTTAACTCGAGAGACAAGGCTCCTTTCATGATATTTGTTGAAGTCCATCGTATGGATAGGTGGGAGGAGTTTTCGTCCCTATTGTCTTTACTTCTTGTCAAGGAAGGGACTTTTTGTTCTTTCTCCTCTTTCCTTCCCTTCCCTTTGCTTTTTTTCCTCTGTGTGAACTGCCGTTGGTTTAACAACTACATGCTTGTGTGTCTGTGGATCGGGAGAAGAGGCAGTAGTAGCATTACCAGTAATTGGCAATGGGTCTGTAGATCTGCCTGTGAACGGAGAGAAGCGGCCGTGCTACTGTTGAAACCGATGTCCTCTATCTCTCCAAATGTCAAATATGTGTGGAACTCAGAAAGTCTCTGCTGTGTCCAGTTGGCTGGCACTTAAACCACCTCTTCCTACTTGTCTTCCTCCTTCTTCTTCTTCTTCGTCGTTGTCACCGTTGCTAACCTTCTTCTTCTTCTTCTTCTTCGTCGTCGTCGTCGTTGTTTCCTCCTCCTCCTCCTCCTGCTCCTCCTTCCCTGCTCCTTCTTCTTCTCCTTCTTCTCTTTCTCCTTCTTCTCCTTCTTCTCCTTCTTCTTCTTCTCCTCTTCCTCCTCCTCGATGTATCGATGCATTTGGTTGTGCGGAGGGATATTAACTTTCCTCTCTTTCTATTGATTGGTGATACATTGATTGCATGCTTCTTGCCATCATAACGCATCTCTGAACGCATGTGTTAGGGTCTCCGCTGTACTACAATCTTTCACTTTTCCTGTGGGATCTGTTAGATTGGTGAGACGGCACTGAGAGGTATTCAGGGCTGTGGTCCGGAAGGGACAAACCCTCTAATGTGACACGTTGTTCTCTCTTCGGTGTCATCTTCTCTGTCCTGATGCCTCTCTTTCCCCGCCTCTATTGCTTACACACTGAGATTCAGAAACTCAATTCACATCCACGGACAAGAGGCAGAGCTTCTCTCTCATGCCCACTGGTTCGCTCCCCATCTCTGTTCGTCTCTTCGTCGTTTGTCGCCCTTTCTATTTTTGTCTGGTTCTTGCAGCCATAGCCGGTCATACTTATGTTTGACACGGTAATGCTTGTGGTATCCAGCGGTGCAGATGAAGAGTCAGATAACAAGAAGCGAGGTGGGATCCCTTTGGCAAGCTGTGATTCTATGTTGTCGAATCCTCCGCCTTGGGCTCTGCCAGGTGGGCCTAGCCCATTGTTGGTTGGGAAGTATGGGTGTCAAATGATGACAACATCAGAGGTCATTGACAAGGCTCTAGCCGATCTGTGGGCGACAAAATTGAAGCTTGTGACCATAAGCATGACCGTGATGAAGAGAAAAAGGGAGAGGAGTGAAGAGAGTGGCAAAGTGCGAGACTATTGTAGTCACGAAAGGGAGATGCGTGGAGAGGTAATGAATTCCGACGTCGGTGATTCCCACAACGGGGATGCCGGGAACGAGGCTGCGGGTAAAGACGGAGGGCTTTCGGAGCAGGACAGGGTTGTTGCAGAATCAGTTGAGAACTTGCAGGAGAAGGAAGAGGAGGAAGAGGCGGAGGAGTGGGTGTCTGTGAACTTGGTGGCTCTTGCTGGCGTGAACATGGAAGATGTGGAGCTTGATGAGACAAACGTGAAAGAAAGGAAGAAGGAACATAAGAGAGTCCCAAGCACAGTGGCCATGGAGGAGATGAAGGTGTGTTGCATTTCCTCCTCTTTGCTGTTATGAAATGTTGGAATTTCTGCATGCTGTTGGTGGCGTGTGGAGTGCTATTTTGGAATACGTTTTTTTTTTTTTTTTTTTTTTTTTTTTTTTTTTTTTTTGAGGAAAACGTTTTTTTTGTTGGTCCCATATGTTCCTGTCGCGTGCTAGGTGTGAAAGCACCTGATGCTGACCAATTTTAGAGGTGTAAAGAAGGGGAGCACGTAGTCTGCAAACCAGGCCTTCACTCTGTTCGATATTGTTTCTAAAACTGGCCTCCCTGTCCGTGTACCTGCTGCCTCAACCTTCAAGCATGGGGAAACGAAGCCAGGAAAGGCTGACCGTGCAGCTTACAGAAATAAATTCCGCAAAAAGAATGCCTTTGTCGCATAAGTTCGTACCACAAACTGTGTTTGGGTCAACTTCTTTTCTGTTTTTTTTTCTTTTTTTCACTTCGTTGTTTTCCTTCTTTCCTGCCCCCTTCCCGTGGATCTTGTTTGGTGAGAAAAGGGCTGTCAGCTTTTGTTGTTTTTCTTTCCCCTACTGCTTTCTCTTCCCGTTCCTCCTTCCCCCTTCCTGTGAGGAAAAGGGAGGCAGTCCTTGACGGTAGTTTGAGTTTGTGGCTTGCCGATTAGCGGTTACTCATGTGCTATTAGGCTGACAGTCAGGTATCAGTCATCACAACCCCCGGGCAAAGAGTTTCGGAAACACAAAAGAAGGCTGTTAGTGCAGGAAACGCATGGAGCATTACTGTCTTCCGCGAACATAATGCATGTGTGGTGTGAACGAATACAACGCATAGGTTGAGTTCTATTCTAATACAACACATAAGTTCTATTCGAACAGCCCTTATTTTCGAATACAATGCACATGTGTTCTATTCGACTTTTGAATTTTTTGAAAACTCAAATACACGGCACATGCGTGATGTTCGGGGGAGGACGGTAGTTGTTACCCATTGAAACTTCCTGTCAAGCCTAGCCTGCATTTTGTCACAAACTTCGATCTCGACAGAATGAAGATTGCGTTCGTTAAAACTGGAATGATAGAGAGAAGATTAACATGACCCCTGTGCAAGGATGGCACACATAAGTTGAGAAATGGTCCAAATTTAAGGAAATGAAAAAGATAAGAGATTATGAGCACTGGATCTGTTCGTTGAATCCTTGTCACAGTGGCACTGTCACAAACACGAGTTGTGAGCACTGTTATGGACACATATTGATCTAGGTTTATGCATGCTGGACACATGGGCCATGGATCGTTGTTTGGATTATTACCATAGCATCCTCACAGACAGTCCTTAATTCTCCTTATCAATTTGAATCAGCTGACAGTTCTTTGGGAAAAGTTAGGCTGGATGAAGAAGCAAATCAGAAAGGCAGGCCAGGCCAATTAAGATCAAAGATCACGTTCATGCTGGTCATCAGCAAGGTCCTTTATGGCCCTCATCCTTGTCGTCACTCTCACGCTTCTTGTCCCCCTGTTTTTTTGTCTTCAACCACTGCTACCCCCAACCCCGTTTGACGAACATACTGGCTTTCCCGATCCCGGAACACTGAACTCGAAAGTTTTGGACCTATGGGTTCACAGCAGGGGCCCAACGTATGCCTAGCTGGAATTTTCTCAACCACCCAAGGCGCTTGCTTGCAGCTTTTGTCATTTTCTGAATTATTTGATTGGTTTGGGTAACATGACTCCTGGAAAGGTGCGAAGCGCCATATGAGGCGAAAGTTTCATGTATGGTGCCGAAGCCAAGCCATGTCAGCAATGAGATGGTTTAGGTTAACAAATTATAAAAATCACTTGTTTTTCCCGCTTTTAGTCTTCATTGCTTTTGGAATTCAGAGAAATACATTTTTGTCTTCAGGATTCGTTCGCGATCCAGATTTTTTTTGATAATTCTAATATTTTCCCTAAGAGGTAAGCACTAGAGCTACATTCCATATTTATCTTCAGGAATTTCTGCAGAAAATTATGAGCACGAAAAATTGCCAATTTTCAAAATTTGCTGCTCTCAAAACTTTGTGCAGTGCTGCTATGCCCGAGGCAACCTGTAGGCCGGGCTTTCCTGTGACTAATGAGTACCCTGCGCCAGGCCTGGTTGACGTCGGGAGCAGTGTTAATTTCAAGAATAGCTACGTTGGCCACCATGCACATTGATGTGCAGGGTGCATGCTACTCATCCCACTCCCTGTTGTCCGCTGACAGCCAAGGCGTCCTTTGTGCACATGTTTCTCACTATGGTAGACGTTCTTGTCAGACACAGAGCCATTCCATACACAGATTATCACTGTCATGCTGTGGATATGGCATCATATTAGATCTCACAGATTCTCATTGTTGGCATAGTGGCTATCCCATGCTTGACTGTACATGCTAGTGTTGCTCCTCCAACTCCCCCTGTCCCTCCTCTTCACTCTTCTCCCCCGTTCGTTGTTCCTCTCCCGAGTCCTCTTGCCTCTTCTCTTTCCATATCTGTACTGTCCTCAAGTTTCTCATCTTCCTCCTTGATCATCATTCCTATCTCGATCACTCTTCCTCTTCTTCCTTGTTCACCCTTGGTCCTTGTCATGCTTCCTAATTGCCTTCCTCTCGCCGCTCTTGTCGTTGTCCTCCTCTCATCCGGCTCTTCATCCTTGTCCTCCCTTCTCCTTCCTTCTCCCTTCCGCCCCTGGCTCCCGTCCCCCCCCCGCCCCCCGGGGGGGCCTTCTTCTCTCCCATTATCCTCTCCCCTACCATGCCCCTCCTCTGCTGGTCACATTGCTTGGTCAGGTCTGCCTCCTCTTTGTCTTTGGCCATTGCACCTCCTCCTCGTGTGCCTCTTGCACTATTCTTTCTCTTGCTTGTCCACATCTTGGCAGTTCGGCGTTATGGTTTTTGCTCATAGCCATGCATAAGTGTATACAAGCCCACCCCTGATCATCTCTCCTCTTTGGCATCCCCCTCCTGTTCGTGTCCTCTGGCATGGCTTCCTCAGTTGTTGTCGGCATTGTGGTTCTATCGTTTGACCGGGGAAATTATGTCTGGGCCCTCCATCCATATCACTGAAAGCTGACACATGGATCACATTTCCGTTTGCAGGTCACATTTTGTGATCTGGCACCCACAGGACAGCCCCTCTGGTCGCATAGGTCACGTGTTCTTGTCCCTTACGGTAGGTTATATTTTCATGTCCAGCTGCTCAAGTTCATTTGTGTCATGACTACCGTCTTCACCCAAAAATAACGCCCGGGCGTTGTGTACGAATATAACGCCCGCCGGGCGTTATATTCGTTTATAACGCCCGGGCGTTATATTCAGTAAATTTGTGGTGACTTCTGTGAGGCCCCAAATTTCCGAAAAAGAAAAATAAAAAAATTGAAAATTCTAAAAAACAAAAATGTTGTCCAGGATTGGAATGCGACCAACTTTTGGCTGAGGGTCACTTCAGAATTCCTTATAAACTCGGAAAAAAAAAATAAAAACGAAAACTAAAGCCAAAATATACCCCTTGGAATTCAAAACCCCGTTCAACCCTCTTCAAAACCCATGTATACCCCGTTCCCTGCCCTTTAAAACCCATGTATACTACCTCTTCAAGGCACTCTGCCCATGGAACATTCAAACATAACGCCCGGGTGTTCTATTCGAATACAACACCCGGGCGTTCTGTTCGAAGGGGCGTTCTATTTGAAAAAAAACTCAAAAAAAGTGAGTAAAAACGAAAATCTTATCTTTTTAGGGTAAGTTGAATATAACGCCCGGGCGTTATTTTCAGGCGAAGACGGTAGTCTGGGTGCTCGCAGGGATTGCTAGCTTCCTCTTTTTTTAAAAAGAAGTGTGGCGACCTTGAGATATGATCGTCGAACTGACTGGCCCTAGGTAATTCAGGATTGTAGTGTTTTACTCGTTTGCTTCCAGTGGAGTTCGAACTCAGGTCTGTTTTTAAACAGTTCAAGGGTGTACCAACCGAGCTAGCCCTTCCTCCTTTTGTTTAGCGAGGTTATATTTTCATCTCCAGCTGCTCAAGCTTATCGCTGTGTCATACCTCCCATCTTCCCACAAACATAAAGCACCCTGAAAATGAACGTGTCCAAGGTATGTTTCCTGCCCGGATGCAGTCAAAATGAGGGTATGTTGTGTTCGGGGGAAGACTGTAGTCTGGGTGCTCACAGGGATTGCTAACTTCCTCTTTATGTTTGGTTAGGATGTGTAGAGGAAGTGCACAGCTTTGATCCGCACACAGGAGAGGGTCACCCTCTTCCCACTCGAGAATCTGGATCTCTGCAGGACTCTCAAGGATTAATATAAGTGAATATTGTATCTAAGGGAAAATTTTCGTTTTGCTCCCCAAAGATGTGTTGTTTCCCGATTAGCCCATCAAAGATGCGAAATTCCTTGCTGTGCGATCTTTGCAACATGCCCCTGTTGGACCGCTGCACAACTTTGCTCCTTGCCCCTTCTCCTCCAATGGCTAGAAGTACTGGAGCATCCAGCTATGGCTGCTAGCTGAACGGGCATACCAAACAGATGTCGGGTTCGAACGACATGCTGACGATTTGGCAAATTTGGACCAGTGTCGTAAAGGTAGTAAGGGGATTTTGCATCTCTAAGGCCAAGTTGCAATGAGCCAAGTAGCCGTCAAGGTTAACCTCACATACATCAATGAACAGTCAAATGAGGAGGAACAAAAAAACAGATATGGCTGCCAAGTGGAAAATGGGTGCGCCCAAAGCCAACAACACAGTCCTGTGGAAACTCTCATGCAGAGCTGCGAAACAGGAGCAGTGCGATCTTCAACTTCGTTTCCCAACCCCCAGCTATGGCTGCCAGCTATGGCTGGGCTTCGACTAAGAAGATGACCTCACCCAAAATAGAGCAGCAGCGCTCCAACACCGGACGGGCAGAGTTTCCCCAACCAACGAAAACGTGAAAAGACGCCAACCAAATTTCCTACCCGCTACTTCTACCCTCTGCCTAGACGTACGACGGACTCCAAAGGCAACAACCGAAGACTCATCTGTATCTAGATGGAAACAGAGGGAAAAGGGGACCTAGACCTATGGCAAGGCAAACGGAAAAGGCCGAATGGCCTTAAGGCTACCAAACAGAAACTACTAGTGACAGACTCAGGGATCAAGTCCCATAGGGTGCAGCACTTACAAACAAAACACACGAGTTCCAGGTCACGGGTTCAAGTCCCGCAAAGCTCCAAACAAAGAAACAGCAAGTAAACAAACTACACAGCCGAACACTTAGTGCGCAGCTGGACTGGGGAACTGCGATTTATTGCATTCTTAGTAAGTTCTTACCCTCCCGGGGAGCGAGAACCCTCGAGCTACATAACCAACTACCAGCGATGTTGGCGGAGAGGTATTAGCTAGAGGATCGCTAAACTTTCATAGTGGTGGAGAACGCAAAGACCTCAGAACCTCAGAGGGTTATGGTGAGATTATCAGATTAGAATCATTAGATTGATTAGTCGAGTGCGGGGGTATTAGCCACAGGTGATCAACTTGTAGGCAACCAATCAGCTTCTGAAAATCTACGGGTTGTAGCTCAGATTATCAGCGAGTGTTGGCTAGCTGAATTGCAAGTTTATTAGAGTGGTAATCAGCTTATAAATAGCTAACAACATCCTGAAAATCAGATGATCGAGGTGCAGACTAACAGCATGGGCCATTTAGTGGAATGCCAGGGTGTTAGCCTAGTGAGCAACTTCGCTGTAACCCATTACTTGTGAAAATCTGATTATTTTCTGTCGGAACTGGGTATCAGTTAGACTCCTCAACTGCTGATCTGTGTAATTGCAAGCGTGATACGCAGATTCTTCCCAAGAAGGATCTGACAAGATCTGTAAATGGGGCTAAGCCTGACCATATTCAGCAGTAACGCTTGAAGTGACAGAGTCACGTGTAGGGTAGGTCTATCTGAGTAGAGAGTTCAGTCACAAATAGATTTGACTCTGGCCAACGGGCTGAGACATTATGAGGACAAAGCCCAGTGGTTAAAAGGAATTTGCAACTCCATAGGTAAAATTCAGAACACTGTCGCTACAAGTGTGCGACTACAGAGAAACACTGAACATCTGATTTCTACCGGAGAGAGCAAAACTTAGGACCGTGTAGGAGAATTTGAGGTAAGATCTGTACTAATCATACTCTCTCTCAAACACAGGGCATCCAACCAATGAGTGCAGTTTAGTGTGAGAACATGAACTTGCGCAGACAATGAATGCGGCTCAAAACAAAGAAACAGCAAGTAAACAAACTACACAGCCGAACACTTGTTGCACAGTCCGACTGGGAAACTGCAATTTATTGCAGACCAGTGGAATCGGCTGGGATTTCGAGCAGTCTCGCAGGCCTCTTAACCTGTGTTTTTTTCCTTTTTCCTTAACTTCTTTTCAAAGTGGGAACAACCCCTGTTGCTATGATCGGCTGGGATTTCGAGCAGTCTCGCAGGCCTCTTAACCTATGTTTTTTTCCTTTTTCCTTAACTTCTTTTCGAAGTGGGAACAACCCCTGTTGCTATGATGTTCAGCAGGTCTGGATTCTCAATTCGTCCACAGACATCGCAGGCATTGTCTTACCGAAATAGGAAAGCAGTTTTCTGCTGTGGTTGGTTTCTGAATCATAGTCCTCATTTTGTCTTTGCAGGCGGCCACTGAGAAAGGCGATATGGTATCGATTGGCTTTCCCCCAATGGTAGTGGGAGATGATTCCTGTGGAGGGAATGCGACCGTGGACGAAGCTGATGCTGTTAGGAGAGCAGCTACTGATGCTGTCATGGGGGAAAGATGGATAGACAAGAAAGAGAGGTTGAGAAAAGCTTCTAAGTATGGGAGTGTGCCAAACTGGGATTTGAGATCTTTGATTGTGAAGAGCGGGGATGACTGCCGACAAGAGCACCTTGCAATGCAATTGATCTCACATTTCCATGGTGGGTGGACACTGTCCCTTGGAAAGGTAGGCTTTAGGGTTCAGTTGGAATTGCTGTCTGAGATTTTGTCCCTTCTTTCTTTTTGCGTTTCTCATAATCAGAGTTTATCAGACCAAACACACAGGGTGGGAAAAGGGTACACCCTTCCGCTGCTGATACACCAACCTGACTTAGAGTCTTGTCTGAGATTTTGTCCCTTCTTTTTGCGTTTCTCATAATCAGAGTCTATCAGACCAAACACACAGTGTGGGAAAAGGGTACACCCTTCCACTGTTGATACACAAACCTGACTTGGAGTCTTGATGGTACACACGCCTGAATTACCTGGCGCGGATAAGTTCGGTAATGATATCTCAAGGCCGTCTACTCTTTAAAATAATTAAAGTTGGGGAGATGGTGTGTGCTAGCCATGCTTGATATGAAGCCAGAGACATTTCTGTTACTGCCAGCGAGGTTTGGCTCATGGCGCAGTGCTGCTATTTCCTGTGAAGTTAGCGGAAATTGGCAGTCCTACTGAGATATACTCTCTGATCTGCTTCTAAGCTAAATCAGCTCAGAATGTCTGTAATTGATGAGGAAGGTTCTTATATGACTGGCTGTATCCATGTGGAGCTACCAGTGGACCAATCCCATGGGATTTCCACATGTGGAACTACCAGTGGACCAATCCCATTGGCTGGGCCATAGTAGGCGATACCTTCGAGAGTATGTCAACTCCTGACCACAACCCATCCTCGTCCTGACTCTGGTGGACCGGAAAGATAGCTTGTATTTATTCATGACCAGGGTGCGTTATGTTCAGGGGAAGATGATAGCCCAGACGTGGTTCATATAGCACATCTGCTGCAGGTGTGGTATGAAGACGAGAGCCTAGACCAGCTTCATATCCATGTCAGGCTCAGCAAAATCAAGTGGAAGACATTATACAATTACTATAGCATAGTTTGGGAGTGATTTGCAGGATCAAGATGAAATCGCTCTGCTCTATAGTTTGCTTGGCATGTACTATCTTACCAGGGAATGTCTACACTCCAGCAGCCTGAGTGCATGAAGAACATCTATGCACTGAGTTGCTCTTCCCTGTGCTTGGCAGCACATCTGCTGCGAAAGCCCTCGTGGTGCTATGGTTAAAAATGGAAGCTTGTTTACGTCATCTTCTTGGTTTGCCTGGGAGCTGATGGAATGGATTCTTCATTGAGGTAACCGGTTGTACAGGCCGTATGACAGCCATCAGCTCCCTGTCAAAGCATTGGTAGACGGCGCTGAACTTTCCAGCTGGTTGATGGTACTAGGTTGGCAACAGGTATGGCTGCGGGTTTGTAAATGGTGGAGCTCTAGGGTTCATCTCTTGGTGTTGGGGGGGTTGACGGTTGGTGGGAGGCGGTGGGGGCTGTTCTGGGCCAGTGAGATGAGGATTCAAAATTTGTCTCATTTTGTGGATGAAGCACATGCGTGGCTGTCTTGTTGGGGTGGTTCTGGGATCTTCTTTTGAGTGACAAACGATCTGCATGGTGGATAGTCTGTGCATGCATGGACATCTGTGCACACACCCAAGAGCGCACGCACCGAAGACACACACACGCACTGACACACGCACACACACACACACACACACACACACACACACAAAAACACACACACACACAGACAGACAGACACACAGACAGACAGAGAGAGAGAGAGAGAGAGAGAGAGAGAGAGAGAGAGAGAGAGAGAGAGAGAGAGAGAGAGAGAGAGAGAGAGAGAGAGAGA
>BFEA01000400.1:322553-338316 GCA_003427395.1 Chara braunii
GAATATGATCCTAATCGATAGGATCTTGATTGGTTTGGTTGATTGATTGATTGATTGATTGATTGATTGATTGATTGATTGATTGATTGATTGATAGATTGATTGATTGATTTGATTGATTGATTGATTGATTGATTGATTGATTGATTGATTGATTGATTGATTAATTTGATTGATTGTGTGTATGTGTGTGTGTGTGTGTGTGTTAGCGTGTGCCCGGGGGAGGGGAGGGAGGACCCCTCCCCCACCAATCAATCAATCAATCAATCAATCAATCAATAGCGGTACCCTTCCGGCCCGACATTGAGGCCGAACCTGTTTTAGGCCGTCGGCCTGACCCCGGTCCAATACCGGGTTACTCCGGCCTGGACCAAGGCCGGTATATCTTTCCGGCCTAGGCCAGGCCGGGTTGGTCATTCATTCAGTTGTTCGTTCTTCATTGAGCCGGACTGGAACTTCACTCAGCTGTTGCTTCTCGTGTGTGTGTTCATCTCCTCGTTCTCTCTCTCCCTCTCACCATCTCCGCACGTGCCCTCAACACGTGCGTCACATTGGTATCGGAGCAGAGTTTCAAACCACTGCTCCCTCCCTCCCTCCCCCTCCTGCTATCCCGACATCACGGATATCCATCTTCACGTTCGTTTCTGCAACTGCACCTGGTCCTAATGATGACCGGGTACAAGTTGGCGACTTGATCTACTTTGACCATCTCCAAGGACGTCGTTTCAATAGACTTCACTACTTCACTGCTCCTGCTTCAGTTGATCAGCGAGGTATCCCTACCACAAAGCTGGTTCCTACAGCTCCTAGGAGAAGCTCATCGACCCTTATCATTCGAGGGAAGGAGAAGTCGTAACAAGGCTGCCATCGCCACTCTCGGGAGAACGCCGGCTTGTTCCTCCCTTCCACGATCCCAGTTGCGCATCCTCCCCCCCCCCCTTCCCCGCTTCCAATTCCTTCATCCGTGCACCTGGCTACCTCTCACACCCAGGTGCATCGATCAACTCCTCACTTCCCAGCTCCCACCCGCCCAACCCCCCTCCCACCACGTCGCTTCTCCCCTCTCTCGATCCTGATCTCAACCCCATTGAGTTTCACCCTGCGCACCTCCCTTCCTCGGTGTCCCCTCGGTTCCCGCTCCTGCTTCTTGATCGACTCCCTCCTGCCAACCCGACTTTCCCTTCCCTCCCGCTTCATCTCCTTCTCTCCACCTCCTCCCCGACTTCTCCCTACCCCTCCTCAACTCTGAACTCCCGATCCCAGCCTTTCGCTCCCCCCTACCTGTTTGACATTCCCCGCTTCCCCAATTGCATGCCTGACCCCAATCGCCGAACCCCAATCCCAGTCCCCCCCCCCAATCCCGATCCCAATCCCAATCCCAATTATATACCCCAGCATTCCCCCCTCCTCCCTTCCACTTGGTACCCCCCACACGTTTCCGCCCTGCCTTCTTCCGCCCTTCTCCCCAATTTCTCCCCCCCTCCAATTTGCCTTTCCCCCCGCTGCGTTCCCCCCTCGTCTCGATCCTGACTCCCCCCMCCACGATTCCGACTCCTMCCCCGACTTTTCCCCCCGCACTCGAACCCGCCCCGCTCTTTGCAACTCCTGTCCCACCCCAACTTCCCCCGCGCGTACGTGCGCATGATTTCGCCACCTCTCCCCTCCCCCCATTCTACCCCATCAACCCGCTTCCCCACGCAACCTTTCCCCTCCTATCGCACAACCTCAACCCCACCACCGCGCGACCTCTCACCTACCAATCCCCCGCCCCCCCTTCCCTGTTGCTCGATCTCGGCTCCCTCTCCCGACTCCTTCCACTCCCCTTCCCCTTGCCCTCAGATCCCGACTTTCCCCTAATTTTCCCCGACTTCCCGATTCCTCACCGCCCCGCTCCTTTTCCCCCCTCTTCAGCCCCTTCCCAACCCCGCTTCTTCCCCAACCTCCCCTCACCCCACCGCGCAACCTCCCCTATCTCACCGCGCGACCCCCCCCCAATTGCGCGATTACTCCCTCCCCCCCCATCGCTCGATCAACCCATCCCACGACGCCCCTCCACCCTATCGCCTGATCCCGATCTGCTGCGCACCTTCCCGCCGATTTGCCTTCCAATCCGCCTTCCCCATCTCCCCATCTCCCAATCTCAACTTCCCGGTTCACCGCGACTACGCCTCCCCCCTCCCCATCGCGATCTACCCAGATCTAACCCAGTTGCCATCGCGATCCCACTCCCGCTTCCTATCCCGCTTTCACCCTCCACCATCCCCCCCCCTCGCATATCCGTTCGCGCCTCCCCCCTGGTTGCGATCCACCCTGGCCCGCGTGCACGTGCACGCCAGGACTTCGGCTGGAGTGGCACACCTGTTATAAGATGACGCAGTTGTCCTACGATGAGCCCAACGAGATCAGCAATCTCGTGTGGAGCAAAAGGGCAAAAGCTCATTTGATTTTGATTTCCCGTATGAATACAATCTGTGAGAGCGTGGCCTATCAACCCTCAAGCGTTTCAGGGATAACTGTCTTGTGGCAATAAGCGTTCACAGCGACGCTGCTTGTTGCTCCCCCGACATTCGCGGTACGGCCATCTTCACGAGCCATCATCATCATCATCATCGCCACCATTGTCGACATCAGCATTGCCACGGCCTCTCACCTTCATTGTGCGCATTCGATCAGGTGACCTCGTCGCTCCACCGGGGGAACGATCGAGAAGACCCTTTAGGGGTTGTTGAAGACCTTCCTCGACTAGGAGGAAGGACCTTGATTGCTCTCGGCCGACCAAGAGCGCGGTATTGTCAATCTCACTCCCTCTTACTAGTTCCTTCCCTTCCTCCCGCCGATCTCTCTGAAGATCTCGTCTTTTTCCTCTTCTTCTATCTCCTCTCCATCTCCCGTTTCCTCCTCTCCCATCCCATCGAATTGGTCGCATCATCTAAAACTCCTAACGTGCATGACGCGTATTTTCTCTTTTAGGGTTTGCCTGACAATGCCGTCCAACCTATCGTTCGGAAATTTGATCTAATTCCGTAGGATTAATTGTCATGTCCCTTTCTCCCAATGCCATGATCGGAATTAATTCCGGCGTTTTTTGTTCAAAAGCTATGCAAATTTCTTTATTTTCTTGATTTTTTTCGTTATTTAATTTCAAAATTCAATGTCATTTCAGATTTTTGTGAAATAAATTTCGGAATTTACTAAATTTAATTCTTTTGATGTCGACTCGACTTCTATGTCCTCTTCCCCATAAATTCTGAAATTCTGCAACTCTTTTCAAAATTCTTTTGGAACTAATTTTGAAATTCCTTTTAAATTGGCAACATGTTGCTAAATTTTCTTAAATTAATCTAAATAATTTCGAAATTTATCTTGATTTATTTTATTGGCTGTCATTAATTCCTTCTGCTACGCCACAAAATTTTTCCTTTCCTTTCCTTTCCTTTCAAACTTTTCTTCTGAACTCACCTTTATCTCTGCTGTCACCCTCTCGAGCTTTTGGAAGTTTTTACGAAAAATTTTGAAATTTTGTGGATTGTGTTTAAATTTTCCTTTAATTGCGAATTTATGTCCAAATAATTTCGGAATTTTATTTTGACTTCGTGATGATCTTGAGCATGCTTTCCTTTATGCCCCACGCCGTTTTGTGAAAATTTATTCTCATTCTCCTTGCTCCAATTGGAAATTTTCCCCTTCCTCCTTCAATCTGATTTTGAATTGTCTTGATCTAATTCTGGAAGTTCGCTAGAGCTCATTTCTATACTCGTTCCTTTCTTGCCCCCCTTTCTACATGCCAATCTGGCTCCTAGAGACAACCAGCAACATGTACTCCAAAATCGCGCCCGAGACGCCCGTGCCGCACACCGACTCGCTCGCTTTGACGCGTCGATTGCTGCCCATGAGCGCCCCCCCCGTCCTGGTTCCCCCTCTTCATCTTCTTCATCCCCTTACTCTATGCAAAGTGTGGAGTTCACAAGTCCCTCCCGCTCCATCAGCGAAGGCCTTGCGTTTCTAGCTCGCGACACTATGTCTGACTCGACGGAGATTCCCACCCTGCCGGCCGCTAGTTCGGGCCCCGCCACCCAATCAGACCCTGTACTGGCCATCCTCCAACACATGGGGGCCACATTCGAGGCCAAATTCACGGCCATGCAAACCAACTTCGATACTTTGTCAGACCGGATGTTACAGATGGAGTCGCGTGCCACCACACCTCCCTCCTCTCTTACCCCCCCCTCCTCTTCCCACACACATCCTCCTAGTGGATCACACCTCCCCTCTCCTAAATCTGGAATCCCACAATCTTCCCCCCCACCCGCGTCATCAGCATCTCTGCCTACTTCCTCTCCTTCTTCGGCTGGCGTCATTTACACTCATTTCTCTTCCAAGGGTGGTATGCCTTCTCCACAGACCCACCCTTCTTCTGCAGCCTTCCCTTCCTCCCAAGTGTCCACCTCCGCACTTTCCTCCCCAAGACCCTTGGCATCATGTCCCACCGCCACCTCAATTTTAGTTTCCACGGCACCTACCTCACCACCCCCCACTTCTTTACCTCCCCCCGCACCCCCTATGACACCCAGGACACAAAATGCTGAGCTTCAAAGCCAACTTGCCATGGCCCACGACCACATCCGTCGGCTCCAAGGAGGTCAACCCTTGCCTCCTCACCTCGCGGCACAGCCTGCTGCCCCTTTCATCTACCGGCAACATCAAACACAGGCCGTTGCGATGCACTTTACTCTTCCTCCACCGGCCACCACGATGTGTCACGGCCCCTTGCCTTAGCTTCCGACCTTGTCTAGTGCTCCTGCGGGTGCCCCTAGTTCCTCTGTCCTCTTGTCGCAGTGTGCCCTCCCCCTCCCTCCTCATTATTAGTCGCCGCCCTATGTACCTCGGTACCGGTTTGACAGACTCCCCAGTTCGATGGCAAGGCTTTTGAACTCCAAGGCTGGATCACCACAATCGAGGAGCAACTCCGATACCATGGTGTAAACATGGACTGTGACCTACGGAGATGTCAGCCCGCTTCACAGCTCGAGCGACTTCCACCTAGCGCGACTTCCTCGCCCTTCGTGCTCAGCAGGGTGTTCATGCGAGTATGACATATGCAGAGTTTCGTTATTTTCTCGAGCATTACTTCTCTAACCCGACGCCTACCCGAGACCCGATCACACGGGTCGCTGAGATCAGATGGCTTGGTGGCAACAATGACTTAGAGTCGTACATCATGGCATTCCACCACGTTCGCGCCCAGATCCCCCCCTCCCTCATAGCCGACGACGCTATGGTCCAACGTTTTCGTGTCGGGTTACCCCAACCCTTCCAGCTTCAGATGCTGGTATACACAGTCCACACACTCCCCGAGGCCTTCAACATTGCCAGGGCCATCAAGCTCACCTATGCACCTCTTGTGGGCTCCACATCTGAGCCTGGTGCTGCACCTCCCGCTGCCACGTCTGCCCTTGGCACATCTCGCCCCCGACAGTCCTCCACGTCTCGCCGCGGGCCCCGTTGAGTTCTTGGACACGCCTTCTTCCACCGTGTCCAGACTATGCTCCGCGAGTCGTCGAGCCCTGAGGAGGATACTGGTTTGGATGGATCCCATAGTGGCCTGGACCAGGGACATGACACCCAGTCTCCTGTGGATGGTGACGTTCCCGACCAGGACGAGCACCTCGCCCGCGCCCTCGCTGCTTTCCCCAGGCAGCGCCAGTCCTCATCGAGGAGCTGCTCATCGGCCGCACAACAGCCCCTCCCATCGGGCTACGTCTTCCCCTGGGCCCGATTGATTATCGCGGAGAGTGAGGACTTCCGTATGCGAGGTATATGTACGCGTTATACCCCGTCCACCTGCCCTTATGCTGACGCCCTCCAGTGTCACTTCGCTCAGCAGGACCACCCCCAACTTGTCCCCCCCGTGTCGACCTCCAGCGCCACAACCACCTAGCGGCGATCTCACATCCCCCAGACCCTCCTACAGTAGCAGGCATACCCGCTCGGGATCCCACCTTCGCGCCGCTTGCTACTCTTTCTGATAACTCGGGTCTGGCTTCACCGTTGGTTGATCCTAGCGACCCTAGTGCGCCCATCCCTTCTTCACTCAGCGTCTCTCGTGATCCTCCTCCTCCTCGTCCTCCTACTAGGCATGCTCTATACATGGTCCGCTGCAGTGCTTCCCTTGTCGCAGCCGAGGATATCATCAACTTCCTGGACTTCGAGTGCGTTAAGGTCCATCAGGAACGTCTCCGCCTTAGAGAGCATACTTTGTCTGCGATGTCTCAGCGCCTACACAATCCCGATCGCACCTTACCAATTATTCCAGTGCGCCTCGGGGCCTCTACTAGAGTGTATCGTGCACTATGGGACTCTAGCTCTACTGGCGACTTCATTTATCCTCGCATAGTTAAGGAGGCATCTATATACATCCCCCTACCCTTCCACTGTCATTGTCACGCTTAGCGACAATCAAGCCAAATCCTTAGTCGACTGTGTGGTGCTTGATCTCCCATTCTCCTTCCCCTTGCGGATGCCACATAGCCTTCGAAAGGCCCCTCGGTTCCATGACCAGTGGACTTTCGACGTCATGGAAACCATATACGACCTTGTCCTTGGCACCTTCTACTCCCATTTGTTCGCCCATTCTGGTCCCGATTGGATCCACAACGACCTCGTCCTCGACGCCAAGGATGGGAAGCAATATTGTATTCCGTTGTTGGGCAAATCAAACTTTACATCCCCCTCTCCTGTCAATGTCGCCATCTTGACCACCACATCCTTCGTCATGCTGATGCTGAACTCTACATTGTCGACATCACGGATCTCCTTGCCTGTAACTCCATGCATCAGGACGCTGAGTTGGTCGAGCTCGACCCACCCTCCCCGAGCCCCCCGAGCCTCCTGATCCTTCAGCCTCCTTATCCTCCACCCCTGCTAGCTCATCTCACCTTGTTGCATCCCTTACCACGAAGGCGCCATTGGCACCAGAGGTGGCAACTAGGATTTTTTTGATTACCTGTACCTTACCTACCCATGCCCTCTTTGAAAACTAACCACCCATACCCACTGTTTAGATGGCCTACTGGACCTTTACCCATCCTTACCTGCCAATAAAAAAAAAAGTGTACCCGTACCTGCCCTACCTGAACCCCTTCAGACTGTAACTGCCCATTACTGCCATGGACTTTCTGTTTCAAAACTACCCATGGCCACCTACACCCAAACCTTTTGTTAACCACCTGTACCGTACCCAACCGGTTGTTTTTCACCCCTACCCACCCCTACCCACCCACAATTGTATGCACCCACCCATAATCATCCACACTTGTGACCCACCCTCCCCTAACCACACCTAACTGTCCTGAATCGCACTTAACTGCTCCTAAATGTCCCCAACTGCCCCTAACCACCACCCCTAACCACCCTTAACCATCCGCATTTGTGACTCATGTCCCCAACCGCCCCTAACTGCCCCTTATCGCCCCTAATCGTCCCCAACCGCCCCTAACTTCCCCTAGCCGCCCCCTATCCCCTCTACTGCCCTTCGTGGAAGATTCATTCGATTTTGCTTATCCTATCGATGAAAATAGCGTGAGGCCAGCCACAGGGTTGGAGACTTACCTGTTCTCTCTCTCTCTCTCTCTCTCTCTCTCTCTCTCTCTCTCTCTCTCTCATGGCCATCCAGCACATACAGAACGACAACGGGCACAACCACGACGGGCGGACGATGGCCATGCAGTGACATGCACACACAGAAGGGCGGCGGGTACAACCATGACGGACGACCAATTTGCAAGGGGGAACTGCCTGAGGCGAGAGTGGAGCCTTCTAATTTCGAAAGTGGCCAATTTCGAAGNCTCTCTCTCTCTCTCTCTCTCTCATGGCCATCCAGCACACACAAAACGACAACGGGTACAACCACGACGGGCGGACGATGGCCATGCAGTGGCATGCACACACAGAAGGGCAGCGGGTACAACCATGACGGGCGGCCAATTTATAAGGGGGAACTCCCTGATGCGAGACTGGAGCCTTCCAATTTTCGAAAGTGGCCAATTTTGAAGTTGGGAGGCTATTTCTTGAAATATTTTTCTCTCTGTTCGTGCCACGAAAAAAAGTTGTGCCTAAGAAAAAAACAGCTCCGCCGGTTTGCATATTTCCCGGGAAGAAGGGAAGGGGGGGAAAGGGGGAAGTTGGGGGAAGGTGGATATTACATACGGTTACCCGACAGGATTGCTTACCTGCCCATACCCATCTGATTTTTTTTTTCACCACCCTATAACGGTTGTACCCATGCTTTTTTTTTTTCTTGGCCGCCCATACCTGGGGTTTTTCCCTTTTCACCGTCAGTACCCGCCCATGCCTGCCCGTGATCTCCACGCAGTGCAACCATGCCCACCCTGAAATCCACAAATAAAATTTACGCCTGCCCATACCGATGGCCCCCTCTGGAAGGGTACCCGTACCTGCCCATAACCTGCCGGTTACAGTTGGGTACGGTCGGGTACGGCCAACGGTTACCCAGTTGCCACCTGTGATTGGCACCTATTCCCGTACCGACTCCTTCCACCCCTGCTTCAGACGTTGATGCTGCCGAGGAGTTTGACAACCTCCTATCGACTTTGCAGCGTAGCGTTGCTGCCCTCCTTCGCGAGTATCGCGATGTTTTCCCTCCATCTGTGTTTTATAGCAGCATCCCTCTTATGCGCGATATCGAGCACCGCATCCAACTCGAACCTAACTACCGTATTCAGCATCACGCCCCATATCGCCTCTCGGTACCCGAAGCCCAGAAACTTAACGCCAAATTGATGAGTTGCTTCGTCAGGGCTTCATTAAATCGAGTACGTCCCCATGGAATGCACCTGTCCTCTTCGATCGCAAGAAGGACGACACCCTCCGCCTCTGCCTTGACTACGTGTTCTCAACGAGTTTACGGTCAAAAACAGTTATCCTATGCCCCGGGCGGATGATCTGTTCGACCACCTCTCGACCACCACTTTTTCACGAAGATCGATCTTCGTAGCGGATATCACCAGATCCGCGTAGCCGAGGAGGACCAGCCTAAGACTGCTTTCCGTTCTTGTTTTGGGCACTACGAGCTTACCGTCATGCCTTTCGGTCTGCGTAATGCCCTCGCCACCTTCCAAACGGCTATGAACACGATGTTCCAAGACCTCCTTGAGGACTCGGTTCTAGTCTACATTGACGACATCCTGGTCTACAGTCGTACCTTAGAGGAGCATCTGACCCACCTTCGCACTGTCCTCCAGTGATTACGCGACCACGGGTTTTATGCGAAGCTATCCAAATGCCGCTTCGCTCAACCCAAAGTCGACTTCCTTGGACACCAGGCCTCTGAGCATGGACTCCACATGGACGACTGGAAGGTTCAGGCTATGGTCGACTGACCCACTCCTACCTCTCTTCCTGCGCTACGTAGTTCCCTTGGGTTGACCAACTACTATGGTCATTTTCTTAAAATCTACGCGCAATATACTGCCCAACTTACCCCTCTGACCGGCGGATGTCTACCCTTTCATTGGACCCCAACTCATGAGGATGCCTTCCGCTCTCTCTAGCGGCTTGTCACCTCAGCTCCCGTTCTCCACCTCCCTGATTATTCTCGTCCATTCGTTGTCACCATAGATGCTTTAGACTTTGCTATTGGAGTTGTCCTATCTCAGATCTACTTATCCCCTTCTACTTCACGCGATTCCACGGAGTCTCGACTCCTGCGTATTCCTCGATTCCCTCCTCCTTCTCCAGCAACTGCGGCTCACCTCGCACCCATTGAGCCTACTCCTTCAAGAGCCCCCTCACCATATATTCTTGATGTCGCCGATGACGGTATAGTCGAGTCTCGCGATGGAGAGTGTCCGGTTGCTTCTCTCTCTCGACAGCTATTTCCCGCAAAGCATAACTATACTGCGGACGAGCGTGAGGTTCTCGCGCTGGTTTACGCTGTTAAAAAGTGGCGTCATCATTTACATGGTCATACCTTCACCATGCTCACGGACAACTCTGTCCTCGCTGCCTTTCAGACGAAGCCTAAACTCACTTCTCGACAAGCTCGTTGGTGGCGTGATCTTTCCAATTTCGACTTCACCATCAGGAAGATTTTCGGCGATAGCAACCGTGTCGCAGATGCCTTATCCCGTCGTCCTGACCTTAAGTTCGATGACCGGCAACTCTCTGCTCTTTCTGTCTCTACTCCCATTATCCATCCTGCTTTCCTAGATAAATGTCGTTGTGCTTACACCCAATGCTATGAGTTTCAGTCCATCTACGCTGACTTACAGGTTGGCAAGACCGTCCCAAACTTCCTGCTCGACCCCTTTGGACTCTTGTACTGGCTTGGACTCAATCATCCTCGTACTCCTCGTTTATGTGTGCCTTCTACCGGCCAGCTCCGTGTTCGGGCAGTCGTTGAGAGTYATGATTAGYGTGYCGCCGGTCATTTCGGTGTCTACAAGACTCTTGACCGCCTCTACCACCATTACTATTGGAGGCACCGCCGCACCTTCGTTAAGGAGTATGTCCGCACGTGCAAGATCTGCCAAGAGGCCAATGTTACCAATCATCCCCCCTAAGGTCATCTTCAACCCTTACCCATTCCTACTCAGTGTTGGATGACTGTCTCCATGGACTTCATGGGTCCCCTTCGTCCCCCTACCCCACAAGGCCACGACGCCATCTTTGTTGTTGTCTGTCGGATGACTAAGCATGCCCACTTCCTCCCTTGCAAGTATGCTAGCTCAGCTAAAGACATCGCCTCACTCTATTTCAACCGCATTGCCATTCATCACGATCCTCCTACTAGTATTGTCTCTGACTGTGACCCCCGCTTCACTTCTCACTTCTGGCGTGGACTCCATGAGATCTACGGCTCTGAGCTTCGCTTCTCCTCTTCTTACCATCCCCAGTCAGACGGACAGACCGAGGTCACCAACAAAACTCTTGGGAATATTCTTAAGATGTTTGTTGAGAATGACTCTAATTGGGACCTCCATTTCGCCCATGGCGAGATTGCATATAACCATGCTATTTCACCAACCACCGACATGTCTCCTTACTACTGTGACTTGGGATATCACCCTCGTATCCCATCTGATCTCCTTCTCCATCTCAGATCCATCCTGACACTAAATGCCGCTCCCTTGATGACTGGTTTAAAGAGATGGATAAGATTCTCAACAACGCTCCCAAGAGCATTGCTGACTCCCAGACTCGCATGGCTACTAGCGCCAACCGTTCCCGCATCGATCACCCCTTCAATGTTGGCGACGAAGTCCTTGTCGACGCACGTCACTTCCAGCCTGAGGCCGACACGCTTCGGAAATTCAAACGTCGATATATCGGTCCATGCACTATTCTTTCACCCGCCGGACCTAATCATGACTGTCCGGTGAGCTTCAAATTGAAGCTCCTCGATTCCATGTACCGCGCTAACCTACATGATGTGTTTCATGTATCTCTTATTGCGCCCCTTCAGACGGTCTCCCCCTGAGTTCCACGATTGACCTTATCCTCGCCCCTCTCCCATCATCATTGAGGGTCACAAGGAGTTTGTCGTCTCTGATATCGCGTCCCGCCGTATGGCTGATGGTGACCCTCCTCGCCTCGATTGTCTCGTTCGATGGAAGGGTTACCATGACGAGGAGTCTACTTGGGAGCCTTTCGAGCACCTGAGGCATGCTACGACTTTCGTGCGTGCTTACGATCGTGCTCATCCTTTCCCTTCATCATCCTCCCGTCCTACTTCTCGTCCTTCGATTGACCCATCTACTTCAGCGACCACTAACATTCCCCCCCCTCCATCGACGGGGCCTCCAGCTCCACCTACACCTGCCTCAGGTCCCCCCTCCCCCGTGGATGTGGTCCCGCTTGTTGCAGTTGATTCCTCTCGACCTCAGCGTACCCACTGACTTCCTTCTCGCTATCGTGACTGATCTATACCCCCTATACGCTCTCCATCTTTTACCATTCTTGGACACTTATGCAATAGCTTCCGGTTTCGACTTCTACATTCGACTTCTACATTCAACTTCTAAATTCGGCCTCTACATTCGACCTTCGACCTCAGTGCTTCTCTTCAGTACTAGAGTATTTGTCGCAGTGCTCCAGACTTCTACGCGGTTTCTGCGCTACTCCTGCTATTTCGACTCGACTTCAGTCTGGAGACTCATCAGTTGGACTACGTCACTTTTTCGGCCACAGAGTTCCCATCTTTCCCGTCTATTGACCATCCTCGAGTTTACCCTCCAGTCGCATGATGACCCCTGTTTTCCCTGACCATATGGGTGTGTTCGTTTGCCGCCCTTCTGCCTTACCCTATGTTGCGCATCCTCCTTCGGAGTGTACGTTTTTCTTTGCTCGCAGCCCTTGGCCATATGTCTATGTTATTCTCCCTCTATCCTTCCAGCCCCCCCTATCCTTCCAGGCTCGCTCGTGTGCTCCGTTGTGTGAGTGCCCTTTTTCCTTTCAGTTGGCGGTGCCCGTTTGATGGCTTCCATTGAGCCTGGTGTCGTGCTGTTATTCTCCCTCCGAGCCTGATGATGTTTCATATGGTTGTGGGGGTACCCCCTTGGAGTTTACTTTGAGATCTGTACTTGCCGCCTCCCACCCTTCCCTACCTTTTCCATGGGACTGAGCTCCTCTTTTATTCGGCTATTGTGTACTTGTATAGAGCACGTGAGACTGTGCCACATTCTTTTTCGGTGTGGGTATTGATGTTGTTACTTTTATCCTTTAGGGCTCAGGTGTTGACTTATGCTCAGCCACATTGGCTTAGGAGACATTTCTCTCTTTCTTGGCCGACACAGGTCAGACATTTTTTACTGCTTTTTGGGTCGACTCAGACCAGACATTGTTGTATAGATTAGGCTTGAGGCTTAGTCTGCATTGCATCTCTTTTCTGCACGGAGCTTGCTCTGCATATAGATTGTTTCTTTGTCGTTCCTCTGGGTTTCTGCTATTTCAGCGGATAGCGTGTTGATGTATCGCTTGATCCATTTACAGGTCCGAGGATCATGTAGCGGTACCCTCCGGCCCGATAGTGAGGCCGGACCTGTTTCAGGCCATCGGCCTGACCCCGGTCCGGTATCGGATTACTCCGGCCTGGACCAAGGCTGGTATATCTCTCCGGCCTAGGCCTTGGCCGGGTTGGTCACTCATTCAGTTCACTCGTTCATTGAGTCGGACTAGACCTTCACTCAGCTGCTGCTTCTCGTGTGTGTCTCTCTCTCTCTCTCTCTCTCTCTCTCTCTCTCTCTCTCTCTCTCTCTCTCTCTCTCTCTCTCTCTCTCTCTCTCACCATATTCGCACGTGCCGTCCGCACGTACGTCACAAACCAGGAACTCGCCACCATAAACAGGTTTGTCGACCGACTCGAACAGCACAACCACGAGTTCAAGGGCACTTGGAGTAACTACGTCGGTGCCGCTGCCCACCGTATAGACGAGCACATCAGGGATATGCAAAACAACTGGCAG
Source organism: Chara braunii (assembly GCA_003427395.1). Lineage (NCBI taxonomy): Eukaryota > Viridiplantae > Streptophyta > Charophyceae > Charales > Characeae > Chara > Chara braunii. The sequence goes on from BFEA01000400.1 coordinate 336,035, forward strand.
GAATATTCACCTCGAAATTAATGGACACCCTCGCCACGATGAAGTCAGGAGGTGGTGGTGGAGGTGGAGATGATGATGGTGACGATGCGAAAGGAGGCAGAGGCCCTAAGAAGGAAGGAGATCCGAAAGGGGAAGAAAGACCATCCGAAGGGGTAGAGAGGAGAGGAAAGATGAAGGTAAAGATCCCATGGACTCGTCATGGAAAAAGGGAAGAAAAAATCTATCAGTGGGAGGCGTAAATGGGCACCTACCTGTACAGACAATTGATACCGTAGTGGGACTGTGTCTTGATGGCAAGTTCGTGCCTCGGGGAGATGCTGCAAATTATTCTCTCTCCCTAATGAAAGAGGTAGGGCGCACGTCGATGGTAGAATACTCCCCCAGGACCCGCATTGAAGATTCTTCCTGGCCTTAAAGAATCGGTTCGAGGACAAGAACCTGCCCAAACATGTTGAGCATCTGATCCTCAACATAGCCGATTGAAAATGAAAGATTGTGTCAACACTAAAGGCCACTATGGACGAACTCTTGCAGAGTACCCCGTCGTACTTCAGCAGAATGATGGAGAGGGGTACCGGCCCATTGAGTTCATGTCTTGTAGGTTGCCTAGTGAGAAGGTCGCTGCGTCGACCTATGAGCGCGAGCTGTTCGTCCTGAGGGAGGCACTGAACCACTGGCAACACTATCTCCTAGGAAGGCACTTTAAAGTTTACTCTGACCAAGGGACCCTATGATAGTTGAAAACCCAAGCCCGAATGACTCCTAAGTTGACTAGATGGGCTGGGGAGGAGAGAAGGTTAACCGAACCCCCAATTTTCACCCTCATTTTTAAGAAAATCAAAGGGGAGATACATCAGTTTGACTTTGAGCTGAAACCAGTCAAGGGCAAATACAATGTCGCTGCGGACGCATTGAGTTGACGCGCCGATTTCTTCGGTGCCATCATGACTCACCTAGATGCAGGCGCCGAGCTACATCAGTAGATCAAGGCTGCGTACACAGACAATCCCATTTGCAGCGAGCTAAGTAAAAGGGTGCAGACTGCACCACACAAAGTCCCGGACTATAGAGTAACCAATGTCCTACGGTTCGAAATAACAGACAGGTTCGAAAGACTTTGCATCCCGAACAACAAGACAGTCAAAAGTCTGATCCTGGGAGAATGCCATGACACTGAGGGCCATTTCGGTTAGAGGAAAACCTATGCTAATCTCCTCCGGTTGTACACCTGGGTCGTCACGAAGCACGACTGCATTGCCTATATCCAGGGCTGTCAAGTGTGTCAACGGAACAAAAGTTCCACACAATCCCCACTTGGCCTGTTGAGACCGTTACCTGTCCCATCCGGTCCCAGTGAATCCGTGTCGATTGACTTCATGGACACAAAAGTTAAAAGCAGAAACGGGAAGAGTCAAGTGATGGTTGTTGTAGATAGATTTAGTAAATTTGTCGTTCTTATTCCGCTGCCCTCTGAGGCAAAGACAAATTTAGTGATTAGAGAATTCTTCAATCACTGGGTTAAGGATTATGGACACTCGGTAGCGATTGTTAGTGATAGGGATAGCAGATTCACGGGCGAGCACTGGCAACAGTTGATGAAAGTCTATGGATGAAAGCTGACCATGTCTTCTGGTCGACAGCCGTAGACCAATGGCCAGACTGAGCAGATGAACAAACTGCTTAAGCAATGTTACGCATGTACATTAGGCTTGACCAGATCGATTGGGACGAACATCTTCCTGAAGTGCAGTCTGCGTACAACAACTCGGTGCACTTGTCTACTGCACGCAGTGCCACGCACCCCTAACGAACTGCACAGAGCTTGGCAACCCTGGCGTCAGATTGACTGCTTGAATCCAAATCAGATTCAAAGACTGCTGCCCGGTACAAGGGAGTTTGCTATTCAATACGAGAAGGATCGAGAGCAGGTCAAAAAAGAACATCCTAAAGGCCCAACACCAGATTGTAGAACACGCTAACAAACATTGATGACCATCACAATTTGCAGTAGGGGACTTGGTATGGGTCAAGTCCAAGGAGTTTGTTCCTGAAGAAGGGATCTCGCAGAAACTGTTACGTGCATACTAGGGGACCTGTTGTGGCTACACCCGCAATAATGAAGGGAGGTACAATAGCAAAGCGTAGTAGCCTAGATTCGTTCTATCTCTCCTCCCTTCCCCTCCCCCCCATCCCACCTTGGAAAGATCTACCCTCTCTCTCTCTCTATGTCTCTCTCTCTCTCTCTCTCTCTCTCTCTCTCTCTCTCTCTCTCTCTCTCTCTC
>BFEA01000400.1:359320-369621 GCA_003427395.1 Chara braunii
GACCTTCCGCTGACTGACTGTGGACTCACCGCAATCCTACTGGCGTTGTACTGCTGTTGCACTGCGGTTTAGTCCACCACTTGCCTCACCACTTGGCCACTCTACAGCTAAGCTTCCAGAACTCACTTAAGACTCCTACGCTATAGACTTACAGATCGAACCCCTGCTGCCTATGGACCTACGACAGGCCTACCAACTGCCTACGAATACACAGGTCACAGGTTCAATTCCCGGGGTCTACACAGATACTGTACATGGGTAGGGTGAGGTCTAGGGATCGAACCCTGGGTACTGCATCCGCTACTGCTAAAAGGTGAAAACCGTTTCACTTTCTGCACAGGTTGCAGAGGAAGGCCACAGCGGCAACATAAGGTCAGGTTTGCCTACCAGGAGCCCAGCAAAGACTGCTGGTTCCCCAGGGAAGAACTAATACGGACGGCCCCTCACATTGTCTCCTTCTATGAGAGGGCCTGGAGAGGAATGAATGTGTATGATAGATAAAGTTGAGATTGTCTCGGAGGACCTCAAAATTAGGCCGGCGGGAGTGAAAGGATTCACTCTGCAGACACCCAGTCCGGGTCCCAAGGTCCGGACAAATCCCAAGTCCCAGGGCCGTCCCGTAGGGTAGGCCGTAGGGTCTAGAGGCCGAAGCGTCGTAGGTCGGTAGGTGCCGGTACTGAAGCGTTGCAGATTGGTAGGTACCTGACAAGAAAAGTCCAGAATCATCCAGTCCAGTCCGACAGTCCCAAGTCCAATTGTAGCATGTCCCAGGAAAGTCCGGAAGCTTCCGGACCGACAAAATGTTTGCAGAAAACAGGCGGCCCCCGACCGGTACAGGTCTGAAACAGGGGAAGCCAAGCCAAACCCAGCAAAGCGAAGTCCTATATTTAGCTGCTACAGTGCAGCTGCTCGTCACATGTTCAGTTGCGAGATGCGGAAGCGCTGCTGCTGCTTGTGCGTTAAGGCAACTTGGGCACTGTGTGCCCGAAGAAGAAGAGAGCGCTTGAGAGAGACTCCATAGCTAGGCTAGCTGTAGAGCAGGAGGACGGCGGCCATAGCCGCCAAGGTGTAAGCTACCTGAGTGGGTGTATCGTGGGTAACGGTCCAGGGTAGAGAGAGAGTGAGGCACAGCGAGTCAAGTCAGAGAGAGAGAAGAAAGGGAGAAGCTATAGCCCCTATCTGGTTGAGATCTGTTATGCGTGTGTGTGCCCCCTCGCCACCGGAGACAAACATCCTTGTATATTGATAATAACATTGGAGATGACATCTTCAAGTGTTGATTGTATCTTGATTTGGCTTCTCACGTGTGAACTCTCATGTGAATGTTCATTGATGTATGGTAGGTAGAACTTGACGAGTACTTGGCTCATTTCACGTGTGTGTAAACCTAGGAGGATTCTCACACCCAGCCGGCCTTGCCCGGCCGCACCCGGGTGTGACGCCTGGGGGGGTCTGACGCTCTGGGTACCCGGGCGTGCAAAAAAAAAAGTATTTTTTTTTCGGTTTTCTGTGCTCTCCCAAAGGACCCCAAATCCGGGATCGTCTCTTTTTTTGTGAGTTGGCTGTCAAGGGGGGGTGGGAGGGGGGCATAAAATGGTTTTAAAGGGGCTAAAGGGGTTTAAACCATGGCTGTGCCGGCTAGACCGGGCCGGATCCAACCGGGTCAGTTGGACCCCTGTTGGTCCAACCGGAATTCCGATTGGGCCCAAAAGTGGGTCAATTTTCTTTTTTTTTTTTTATGTTTTTTTTTTTAAGTATGGTTGGACTGCGCACACCGAGATCTCCCCAAATCCGCAAAGAAAACTTTGAACTAAAGTTTCGTTTGGGGGGTTGGGGGSGGRGGGGGGGGGGGGRGGAGTTGTATTTCAGGGGTTGGGGATCGGGGATTGGGGGGTTCATGGTGAGGGTGTTGGTGGAGGGGTTTCAGCAACCACAGGCTTCAGCAGACATTGACAACAACGTACCTGGCTTTCTGCAAACGTTAACCTTCCGCCCAAAAACTTTGAAAAGGGGACTGGAGGTGTTAGTGGCAGGGTAGGGACGGTACTTCCCACCCAAAAACTTTGAAAAGGGGGGTGTGGGTGATAGTTACGGGGTGCTTGTCACTGCCGTCTGGTCCAAGTTGCCCTCCATACTGGTAGGGTGATGGTGGTCCTGACTTCTGAGTGCTGGTCACACTGAGGTAGGATAGTAGGGATAGGGGGTGCGCTGGGAGCGTTAACGTAGGGAAGGGTAGGGAAGGTGGCGTATCCTGTCAGCACAACCACTGGCTGCCGCTGCCAGCGATCACCGGGGGGCTAGTCCTTGGCCTCTACAACACCCCGGGCATTAAGAACTAAAAAATAAAATTAAAAAAAATAATAATAAAAAAAATAAAAAATAAAAAATTGATGCGCTACGGCCAACCGGGGGGGGAACCGGCCGGTAGGACCGGTCCGGTTCCGGTTGGGGGAGGGCCCCCCGGTCCTACCGGGTTTGCAGCCTTGGTTTAAACTTTAAAGTGGGGTGCCTTAGTGTGATTCTGTTATTCTCTTTTTTATCTCCGATTCTGTGAGGAATTCTAATGTGACCCTCAGCTAAAGCCTAAAAGTAGTTATGCTATCTGAAAAACCATGTTGTTCAAATTGACAGGGTTTACGATACAGTGGAAAATGTAAATTGTGTAGTAGGGAGTGCTGGTCCCCGGTTGGACTGGGGGCCCATCCCCCGACGGGGAGCCTGCCGGTTGGGCCGGGCGGTTGACCTGCCCGGCAGACCCCCGGTCGGACCCAGCACATCACGCTGGGGGAGGGGTACCGGGGAGTCGCTGGCATCCCCGCGATTGCCCAGCCCCCGGGAGGCCGCTGGCTCCTTGAAAAAAAGAAAAATTGCGGCCTTTGGGACCCCACTTCTTGAAAAGAACGGGTGGAGGATCTCTGCTGCTTGTCTTCGCAGATCAGCGGCGGAGTACTGCGGCTCGTTTTTTCAAGATGCGGCGTCTCCCAATTTTCGATTTTGGCAACGGACCACGGAGCAGATGTAATTGACAGGTCTTGATACTCGTCCACCCTGACCCAGGAGGATGAAAACAGTATGCTGTTCAAGTGACTTTGCTTAGATTATATGCTTCTACGATGTCCCTCTGCTCTGGGGAAAAAGGTTATGGGATCGGGTTTCGGCTCATGAAGTCAGAGTAGCAATGCTGTCCGAGGTGCAAGCCCATGAATGGACCTCGCTCCACTACATGTGTCTTGACAGACTGCCATGCAAGACACTTTCGGACTAACGACCCACCCGTATATAGAAAAAAACAAACAGAAAACGCTCTGCCTACTCAACCTCAAACATGAACCCATAACTTCTTTTGCTGTCATCCGACACTCTGGAAGAGCTATAAGTTTTGGCAAGGACCTCTTATCAACAGAGATTTCGTTCAGCCTCTTGGGTGTCGTGTCAGTATCCGACGGCGTAGTACCGTATGGTGCTAAACTGAAATTTTGGGCCACGAGGGGGTCAGATAAGTAAGCTTGCTTACTTGACCCCTCCACCTGAATGCCATACCTCCGGGAAGATCCCAATAATACTCCCCTCCCCCTGGGACCCCGCCCCTCCCCCCCCACCCGAAAAAGAATCGCACCTTTAAAAATTTATCGCGGATTTTGACTGATCGCAAAGTGTGCAGTTGGAATCCGCCCAAAAAATAAAATAAAATAAAAATGGGGCTTTGTTTTTGAAAAATCGGTTTCGCGGTTCATCCCCCTGGGCCGGTCCCGCCCCGGTTGGAGCAGGCAAGCTGAACTGACCGATTCCCTGCCCAGCCTTGGTTTTAGGCATTTTGATATTTTTTAATAAGTTTTTATCCATTGGGGGATATTCTCGATTTTTTCTCCTTTTGTCCAGATATGCGTTTGAACTTTGAACCTCAGAGCATACTAACGTTAGCACAATCTGAAGTGAATCTGACGGTAATTACGGCCCTGCATGGATGTATTTGACCGCAATTAGATCTAGAAACAAGTATCAAAGTCCTTGTGTGAGTGGGGCCTCAGTCGGAAGGGTGTGGCGAGGGTGGTGTTTTTCTCTTTGTCTTCTGATGTGTTGGCGAGGCCTAAATTGTTTGAGCTGATCGTTTCAGGGCGTAATTGCACGAGGACTTCTTTTCTACTAAGCTGTGGACCTGACTGCGGTTAGGTTCATCCAGGTCCGGCCGTAATTGCAATCAGTCAGATACATTTGTGAAAGTGCTAGGGTGAATACGCCCTCGGAAACCTACCTTCTTTTGATGTGTTGGCGAGGCCTATATCGTTTGAGCTGATCGTTTCAGGGCGTAATCGCGTCTTTTCTACTAAGCTGTGGACCTGACTGCTGTTAGGTTCATCCAGGTCCGGCCGTAATTGCAATCAGTCAGATACATTTGTGAAAGTGCTAGTGTGAATACGCCCTCGGAAACCTACCTTCTTGAATACATGTTTGGTGGTACTGATGAGTTTTGCTTGCTGTCTGTTTCTGCCCATCGTTGCGATCAGATACATCTGGGAAAGTGCTAGTGTGAATTCGCCCTCGGAAACCTACCCTCTTGAATACGTGTCTCCTGGTACTGATAAGTCTTGCTTGCTGTCTGTTTCTGGCCTTCGTTGCCATCAGATACATTTGGGAAAGTGCTAGCGTGAGTAGGCCCTCAGAAATTTACCTTATTGAATATGTGTGCCCTGATACTGACGACTCTTGTTCGCTGTCTGTTTCTGTTGTTTCTGTTTGTTTCCGTCCCTTTCCGTCCCTTTCCGCCCCTTTCCGTCCCTTTCCGTCCCTTTCCGTCCCTTTCCGTCTGTTTCTGCTTCTTTCTGTTTCTTTCTGTTTGTCTCTGTTTGTTTCTGTTTGTTTCTGTTTGTTTCTGTTTGTTTCTGTTTGTTCGGCTGTTTGTTTCTGTTTGTTCGGCTGTTTGTTTCTGTTTGTTGCTGTTTGTTCGGCTGTTTGTTTCTACTTGCTTCCGGCTGATGATGTCTGTGAGGCTCTGTTCGGTGCTGCGTTATGAAAACCCATATGACACGGTAATGTTGCCGGCCAATGGTGGTTACTGGCGTTTTCACTGTTCTGACTGCTTTTTTTTTTTTTTTTTTTTTTTTTGTCTGTGAAACAGCAATGTGTGTCATTAGTCTTGTCGCTCATCCACAGTAGCCTGGATGCATGGAGAACAAGGCAGTACGACTACTATCAGAGGGTGTTAAATGGGATTCTGTGATAAGTCGATGTCGTGCAGTTTAACTGGAACTTAGCTGGGATTTGTAGCATTTGTTTGAGTCAGCTGCGCAGTCAATCAAGGTGATGCTGAATTTGGTATTAAAATCCGGTACAGTACACGGAAAGGAAGGAGATCTGCCGGACACTGCAGCAGGAAGTTCTCAGGTCCAGCAGAAAAGCAGATGGACTTGGACTCTTGGAGAATGATTGGTGGAAAAGAACTCCATATACATTAATATTATGTTTTATTATATTATATTGGTTTTGGTCACGTCCGAAAAACACGTAGAGTGCGGACGAAAGGTTTGCAGATGCTCCGCATGCTTCCGTCTACCTGTCTTTCCTTGGATGCCTGTGGGCTTGTTTTTCTACAGAGAGAGAGAGAGAGAGGCTCCACATGCTTTGCTTCTATTCGTCTTTGCTTTGATAACTGTGGGCATGTCTTTTAGCATGCTTTGCTTCTATTCGTCTTTGCTTGGATAACTGTGGGCATGTCTTTTAGTAGAAAGAGAGAGAGAGAGAGAGAGAGAGAGAGAGAGAGAGAGAGAGAGAGAGAGAGAGATTCTTTCGTGTGGTTGATCAGAGGGTTGGGGTTCGGACATCCAGTTGAGTAATGAAATGTAGAAGTTTCGGTATGGTATTCTTTCACGAGTTGGCTGCATCCTTTGTAAGGTCGGTAAACAGCCGTTGCTGTCGCACGTCGTTCAGGCATCCCGATGTCAATAATCCCATGATGCGTCTATTGATGGCGGTACGACTCCCATCATCAGCATGATGGGGTTACGAAAAATTGTTGGTCCACGTTGCTCACTTGTTTGTCTGATTGTTGGTGCAGACTGCGATATTGTGTAGTGTTAGCGATTATGCTTCATGTGGCTGGAGTCAACTGATAAGCAAGGGGAAGCAATTTAAGCATCCAATGCCCACTGCCCATCTCGACGAAGGAGGGTCGTGCACTGTCTTTTGCACTTCTTGTGAGTTATACCCCCCCCGCCCCCCACACACAGAAAAGAAAACAAAAACAAAAACGAATACTCGCAGACTAACGAGTGAGTGGTGCTGATGGTTTGTCGTCGGTTAGTGAATGCTGAAGATGGTTTGGCGATAATGAATTCGGTGGATGGATTGCGAATTAGGTAGAGGGTTCAAGTCCTGGCGACATGGCAATTTGCAAGAGGTCAGTGGTATGTAGATGGTGGCAACTCTGGAGAGGAGAACATACAAAGTGAAAAGAGAAACAGCTTGGGGATCTGGGGGTGGGAGGCAAGTGGGGATGTGTTGATTGCGAGGAAGGGGAGCGAGGTGCGAAGGTCTGCTTGCCTGATGAATACCTTGGGATTTCGGACAATGGTAAATGACTCAATAACTGTTCCCTCTCTCAAGCCGGGCCATTGCCCGGCCGTGCTGGCCTAGTAGTACATGCATAGATAACTACCGTCTTCGCCCGAACATAACGCACCCTGAAAATGAACGTAACGTAGACAAGGTATGTTTGCGGTCCGATACAGCATAGGTAACTACCGTCTTCCCCCGAACATAACGCACCGTGATAAGGAACGTAACGTACACAAGGTATGTATGTTTCTGGTCTGATACAGTCAAAATGAGGATGCGTTGTGTTCGGGGGAAGACGGTAGTCCCTGCCTTGTCGTGTATCACGCTTCTGCAAACATGCAGCATTTCCTCCTGTTATGGACACTTTATTCCTGGCCCCATTGAATGTCCAGATGTCTACCCAATGGAGAATTTGTAGTGTGGTTAGTTTTGACAGGTTTATACTATCTAGTACTATATAGCGAGTGGAGCGCTGCCGAACAGGACGGCTCAGCGGCTCGCAGCCACATCTTGAAGCGATCGTGCAGGGTCAGGTTCTTGCTCATTTTGTACGGCATGGAGTGCAACTTGACTCTTTACGGCATGGTTCTTGAAGCGTTTCGCAGAACAGGATTAACAGTTACAAAAAAAACCGTTCGGGTTTACTATGATCTCGGAGGTTTTCTGCGAAACATCGGAATCTGGATAATCGCATATAAATTATCACAAAAGGTGACTACCGGATGCGCTCTCCATAACTCCGTTGGCTGTACGATGACCACAAATACCACAAAACAAGTTGCAAACCTGCGTAGCATCGTGTTCGGGCTCGGTGACCGAACCCGAACGCTCGGTACCGAGCCTGAACGTGGCCGAAAATCGACCGAGCTCGAACATGTTTATTATTATTATTTTTTCTTTTTCTTTTATTTTGGTTATGTAGGGGTTGGGGGGGCTCGGGGGGGCATGGTCGATCACTCCTGAACATAGACACACACATGCACGCACAGACACACCCGGGGAAACTGGGGGTCTTTTCTCTTTTTTCTTTTTTTTTGAGCTCGGTCGAACATGTTCGGGTCCCGCTCCGCCAAGCGTCCGAACATGTTCGGATGCTCGGTGGGGCACCCAACATATTCGGTGTGCTACGCAGTCGCAAACTTGTTTATTACAAGTCACAACGAAGGTCTTGTCGTCCTCTGGACGGGATGTAATGATGTTACTTTGACTGTGGATCATGTCACGTGTGCCGCGATTTAACGCCCCTTTGCCTGGAACTTAGTCCTTTTTGTGACTTTTTTGTGACTTAACTGTAGTCCTTTTTGTGACTTTCTGTGACTTAACTGTGCTGCACTTGCAGTAACAGTGTGACAATTTTTGGAAAACAACAAAGAAAGAGGAGCTCAGATTGCCACTGTTATAAACGATGGTTAATTTTGGAAAACAGCAAAGAAAGACGAGCTCGGATTGCCGCTGTTGAATGATGGTTTTCCTGGAACTTAGTCATTTTTGTGACGTAACTGAGACGGTTTTTTTTTTTTCTTTCTTTTTTTCTCCGAAAGCTGGATCCTCTCTCAATGTATGCATGTCATTCTTGCCCAGAGAGGCCATGCTAATCTTTAGTGTGTCGTTCCAATGTGGGAAGGACATAACCGAGCCGAGCACGCAATAACAATTTCACAAAATTTGGAAGAGAGGTAAAAACGACGAGAGCTCGGAATAACTGTGACGTGCTTGGAATAACTTTTTCGTGACTTTTCGTCACTGTTACACTATTGTTTGCCTGGAACTTGCTCCTTTTCGTGACTTAACTGTGTGCTTGGAATATTTTTTTTATTTTTTTTTTTATTTTTTTGGGACCGTTTCTCGATTTATGTGTGTCATCCTTGCGCAGGGGCCATGCTAATCTTCTCTGTATCGTTCCAATTTTAATGGATGTCCCGACGGACATGGAATAACAATTTTTCATTTTACAAAATTTGCAATTTTGGAAAACAGCAAAATAGTGAAGAGCTCGGATTGAAAGAGCAATTAAGAACATTTGCATGGTGTACCCCTTCAGGATATGCCTGCAAAATCTGTTTCTGGTTTGAATTGTGTCCGATATTCTGGCATATTTACGGATGTACCTTACCGTTATGTCCGGTTCCGTACGGATGGCTTGAATTATGTCCGATATTCGGTGTTCCATGCTGTTATAGGTTGGCAATTAATGTAGTTTTTCGAGGGGTAGTAGACTGGATGGAGAAGTCTCAATCACGCAGAGGGTGCCCCATGAAGAAAGGGTCGTCGTCTTCAGCGCGCTTCTTTCCTGTTTCTTCTTCTTTTCCAGTGCTCACAATTCCAAGCCGTTCCGTAGTTGCACCCGTCCGCACAAGACTCTTATTGTTTCCCACGGCATCTATGAAGGTGCTCGCGGGCGGTGAATCGCTTTCTTTCAACGGTATTGCATGCAAGCCACCGACTTCCCGCGGTATTGCCATGCATGGTTCTTTCAACTTCTTTGTTTGTACTGCGACGAGGCATGAGGGTGGGTAGCCCGTGAGTGAAGCTTGAATATGAACTGCCCTCTCAGTTTTTTTTTCACTTTTTTTTCTTTCTTCTTTTCCTGAACTGTGTTTCTTAGTTTGAAAAACAGCGGAGGCAAATGTTGAATAGAAAGGCCGTTTTGAAACTGTTTCCGGTAAATTTTGTCTTTTGGGGATCCAGTCCGACTGAACATGAAAATCAGTTGCTAATGAGGTGCACTCAGGGTAGTCCCGATGTACGGGGACTGGACGTTCGTATGTACGGGCCCCGTGCACGCATTACGGGCCATGGGACCGGAAATCAGGGCCTTCCGGGGGGGGGGAGGGTGGCTTTCAGGAAACTGAATGCCTTGGGGGGGTGCGGGTGTCAGGGGGAACCCCCCCAAAATTGACAAAAGAAAGAAAAGGAAAAAAAAGGGGGATTGGGGCGAGCAAGAAAAAAGAAGATTGATTGATTGATGTTTGATCGATGATTGATCGGTTGAATGATTGATTGATTTATTGGTTGGTTGGTTGGTTGGTTGGCTGGTTGATTGATGGATTGATTGATTGATTGATTGATTGATTGATTGTAGAAAACAAAGAAAAGAACAAATAATGGACTGAAAAAATGGACTTTGATGATTGACTGAATCAGACTGATTGACGATTGATTATTGATTGATTGGTTGAATGATTGATTGATTGATTGATGGACTGATTCATTTCTTGATTGATTGATTGATTCTAAAATAAATAAAAAAAGAAACACGCGTGAACACACAAACAAACACGTACGGACACATACACACACGCGCGCACACACACACACACACACACACACACACACACACACCCACACCCACACCCACACCCACACACACACACACACACCCTGCTCCCGCTCCGGCTACCTCCCCTGCTCCTGCTCCCGCTCCCACTGCCTCCCCGCTCCCGCTGCTCCTGCTGGCTCCCCGCTCCCGCTCCCCCTCCCTCTCTGGCTTCCGCTCCTGCTCCCGTTCACACTCCCGCTGCTACCGCCCCCGCTGCCGTCCCCGCCGCCGTCCCCGCTCCCACTCCCACTGCCGACCCCGCTCTGTCTCGTTCCCGCTGCCTCCCCTGCTCTGCTGCCCCCCCCCTGCTCCTGCTCCCCCTCGTGCTTGCTCTGCATCCTCCACTTCCACTGCATCCCCCGCCTCTGCTGCATCTGCCGATCCCACAGCATCCCGTACACACACACACACACACACACACACACACACA
>BFEA01000400.1:382700-406792 GCA_003427395.1 Chara braunii
CCCCCCCCCCCCTCTCCCCCCCACAGCACACCATAACGCCACAACCCACCTCCCTCCTTTCAAAAAGTCGAATACAAAAAACAAAAAAAAACAGCGGATTGGGACAGTCCTTGAGAAGTGCAAAAACAACCAGCTTCCAAAGGAAAAAAGTTTGAGAACCAGGTGACTTTCGGTGTCTAGCTTATGAAAGATTTTTCAAAGCAATGTAAATGATATATATTATATTAAATGTTCAGATAATTCAAGTAATGAAATTAATTAATAAACTTAATATTACATTCCTTGCACAACATTCGTAAGGTGGGACTATATATTTGGTGTGAATGGTTGTACCACCCCACGAAAGTATCGTGAACCTTATCACAGATCATTCATCACCCCCTTAAAGAGTTTGGTGGCGTGATATGAAATTGACATAGAATTTATGTGGCAACATCACTGTGGTTGCTGCTTTTAGTCAAAATTTTGGACATATAGTATTAGGTAGAAGTATGCTTTATGCGATTGGTAGTTGCAACAACATTGTGTCCAAGTACAAGTTTACACCTTTTTCCTAGGCTTTACGTTATAGTACTCTAATTATAGTCGTATTTTTGCATCTCTCTCTCTCTCACACACACACAAAGATACGCACATAGTAGTTATCCAACTTAACGAGATGGTAATGAACAATGAACAATTAGAAAGTTTGGTAAGATAAATGTGCATAGTAGAGTGACTTGTTTCTACTGTGGCAACTCTGACTATTATACAAAAAATGTAGGGAATATGCTCAAGGACCAGAGCCTCTGGTAGATAATCAATTATGACATTTATGGAAAATAAGGGAGTTTTATAATAGGTTAGAAAAGCGTAACAAAATCGAAAAGGAACGTAGAATTTGACTAAAAAAGGTCGTGGAGCAGATGACACGAGAACAGGAAAAGGACGTGTGGAAAAAAAAAGAAGCGAAGACAAGTGGATTACGACAATCAACTTAGCGGCGCTCATGTGGCTACAGTTGAGGTATACATTAGGAGGATGCTTCGAGAGTAATATTTTGAACAACTAAAAGTAGCGATTGTGTTTTGCAACCACGGTTGCAAGTTGCAAGAGGAATAACCGAGAACCTTGAAGATTGTGAGGGTTGTGGAGATATAATAAATATAAGAAGATCGTGTTTTTTTTATCGTAGGACATGAATATTTCATATTGTTGACAGTGACGACTCTGAAGTCAAGCAACCAACATCCAAAATACCTTTGGGATTATCACTAGATATTCGCACGGATAAGTGGTGGAGTACGAACTTGAGATCATGCATGATCATAAAGGACAGAAAGTCCCTGAAAACAGTAGATCTCCGCGAGGAAGAGTGTGAGATACGTTACGAAGGAACAAGTTATTGCAAAGCTTGTCTCAATGGGCACGATATAAACATACGATGCTATGCATGGAAAATCGAGTAACTCCTTCACTCCTGTAAGTAAGATGAAAAGGTAACACGAGAAGGATTCCACTTCTTACCATCACCAAAGATATCGGGAAATTTATTCGCAAGCCAAATATGGAATTGAGAAGCTTAGGATATCCTTGTAGGATTCTTAAAAGATTAATCCTATAGATAAGTATAGTCACGTCTTGATCCGATAGTCGAGTTGAGGGTCTCAACATCTTTTTTGGCTCTTTTATTCGGGAGAATGCATAAGTTTGTCGACATCCTTAGCGTTGGAATTTATATTTTTGATTTTACCATGTATGATGTTTACGTGCTTGGTTGTTTTTGATGTAGAAAATTGTCCATATATTGTACTATACGTTCATCCATTGCTATTTTATTTGTATAGATAAACTAAAGATGACAGGATGAGAAATTACTTGAGTCTTTATCTGGAGCTTTCATTGTTTGAATGAATCATGTATAAAGATAATGAAGTATGTCATCTTATCTTATATTGTAATATGCGTCCTTGATAGCGGTAGGATCGTGCAAAGCAATTTTATTTGGAGATTTATTGCATCTTTGAATTTGTAAAGTTGGACAATTGCTACGAGGAAGAAAAGAAAGAGTTAATAAAATAATTTCCCAGAATTAAACAATCATTCTATAATAAAATTTCAATCTGCATTTTAAATTTTTATTCCATCTTTAAAAAAATTATTCCAATTTTTCATTTTACTTGCAAACTTTCATTCCAAAAATAAGATAACCCTTCTTTTTTGGACTGCTTATTAGAGATGAAATAAAAGTCTAGACGAGTTTATGAAATATTTTAATTGGATTGTTATCTAAGTAAGGACTCAGTCATAAATAGGTTAATGCAATCTAAACTAGAAGCTATTTGTTATAGTAAATAAAATTTTAATTAAAATATTTTATAAACTGGTGCAGACCTTCATTCCATCTTGAACAAATAGATGTAGCTGGAAGGGAAATTTCATATTTAAACGGGAACGTATGAAATAAAATTGGAAATTTTAGAATTGGACGAACATTGGAATGATAATTTATAAATATAAAAGATTTTTTTTTTATGGAATATTTTTTCAACTTTCATTTCTCGTGGGAATATTTCTGTTGAAGGAAAGATCGGAGATAACAATTGAGTAGAAAATCGTCAGGAGTTGCAGAAGATTCAAAGTCATCATCATCATTGAAAATTATGGATAACTGCGTAGCACGGTGAAAATGTTCGTGCCCATTCTCGTTCGTTCGTGCGGACGAACAGTTTTCGAACGTGTTCGAATAAACATATATATATATATTTGTAAATAAATAAATAAATAAATAAAATAAATAATTTTAGTTTTTTATTTTTAATTCACGATTGGTTAAGAATTTGAACAGAATTCTAAGCAAAAACAATGATTAAGAACTGTTGAGCTACAAGATATATGAATGGGACGGTAGAATCGGTTGGCAGCAAGCGTCACTCCCCACCAATAGATGGAGCAGCCTAAAAGTCAAACCCTCAATCCTGATGGTTCTGGTATCACTGCTGGGATAAAGGGTTGATACAAGGGCTTTAAAAAAAAAAAAAAAAATGCTTGCATTGGTTTTCACATTACATATATATTTTTTTTAATTATTTTTGAAACCTTGTTGTTGTTTTTATTTTTTTTTATGTTCGCGTTCGGACGATTTTGGGTGCTAATTCTTAATCGGGTGAACACGTTCGGGTTCGTCTTCGAATGTGAATACGATGCTATGCAAATGAATATTTTTTGCCTCTTCTATAAAGGTCTTCGGTCGCTTTATGGACAAATAACTCGAATGTACACTTATGAGACCGAGTGGACCAGTTCGGACTGAGAGCTGGAACAAGTGCATGTTCATATCAACTACAATATCATTTTACTCTAACACTCTTTCTCTTACGGCCTCAGCCAACGTCGTGGTTTGCTCGATACGAGAAGAATTATTTAAATATGAAAGGTTGTCATTCGACCTTTGAGATGAAAACGACTCCACAAGATGGGGGTTGTAAAGTTTGTGACACCGTTCAACATCGTAACTTTTTTTTCGATCAGGAGAATAAAAACATCTCTACAACTCCGCTTGGACAAGATGATTCGAACGAAGAGACATCCCTCAAAAGACGCATCACTATCTCTCTTATTGCCCTTATTTAAAATGATAGTCGAATTAAAACATTTCATGAACTCATCCACACTTTCATTCCATTTCTAGTATGCAGTCCAAATAAAAAGGGATACCCAATTCTTGGAATAAGAGTTTACAAGTAAGATGAAAAATTTTAAAATTGGAATGATATTTTTTAAGATGCAATAGAAATTTGAAATTTAGATTGTAATTTTACTATAGAATGATTATTTAATTATAGGAATTTTTTTCGTTGTAAGTGTGAACGCTAACATGCATTGTGTGGAAGTGTCAGTTACCATTGCCTCTCTACATTTGCGATTGTGCATTGTGGAGGAGTAAGTAGGTAGGCCATATTTTTTCATCCATGTGCGTCGCTTTGAAGTTGTGCACGTTCCAGGGGTATGTGCAAGCGCCCATCGAGGAACTACTTGATAAATAGATTTTTTTTCATCAATCATGTAACGTCACTTTGACAATGTCTGCATCTTTTTGGGTAATAGAAAAATGTGTAGAAAATTCATTGCATCCTTGCAAGATAATCATTTTTATGGTCGACTTAAATAATGCGGCGCAATGCATTATGACTCCAATAAGAGTCCTGTTACTGACTCTCACAGTGACAAAGGTAGGAACATGAGCTTCAAAAAATTCCTCCCTTGTGTATGTAACATTGGATAAGAGCGCAAGTTGAATACTCATCCTTTCATATTACTTTGTCCTTGTGTAGCATCATGTTTGAGTTTGGTGACCAAACCTGAACGAGCGTCGAAACTCTCCGAACGCGAACATAAAAATATTAAAAAACAAAACAAAAAAACAAGTTCTTTAAAACATCCGGAGAATATAAAAATGTAAAATAGTAATAATACAAACAACTTTTGCCTTCGAGATATGCTCAAATTCGTAACAAAACTCGAGTTTAAAAAAAAAACCTATATGTCAGCGGTGTGTCTGGAGTGTATTTTTTGGCTGTGACAGACCTTTCTTTGTTTCGTGGGTGTTTTGCCTGTCTCTTATACACATCTAGATGTGTATAAGAGACAGCACACACACACACACACACACACACACACACACACACACACACGTGTCTTAGGTCAGTTGCTTTCTGCCCTCATCCCCTTATGGACTTTGACATATGTATGTATACATATGTATATGTGCAGGTGTGCCACTTCGGTGGCAGACGGGTGTGTGGGCAGTTGTTGCTGAACCACACAACCGCGGCCAACCTTGCATTTTTTACTATTTTGCATAGTTGCGGCACACGAGAGCGCAGTGTGGTGCGGGGCGGTGTGCACTGCGCTGTGCGCTCGAATGACAGCGCGCGCACTGTGCGCCGTGCGCAGTGCGGTCCGCTGTGCAGGGTGCGCGCACTGAGGAAGGTGCACTATGAAGAAAAAGGAAAAAAAAAGACGGGGCCCAAGAGAGAGAGAGAGAGAGAGAGAGAGAGAGAGAGAGAGAGAGAGAGAGAGAGAGAGAGAGAGAGAGAGAGAGAAAAGGATCCCCTTTATGTCAATTTGAGAGCCCCTGCAGGTACCGCGAATGGCTCCTACAACGCATGGAGAGTTATTGAGTGCTTCTGCTTCACTGAGAAGGATGGCCTCGTCATGCACGAAAGACATGGGGGCAGATCGCCAATATATGCTGTGGATTCGAGTTCACGGCTGTAGCTCGGCAGTTATGGGTCACCAGTTCAGCTAGACCCTGTTCGTGTCTCCACGTGATTCTCAGGGCCTCCCTCCACCACTCACCAAATGTATATAATATTAGTAGAATGAATCTTCTGCTAAAACATGGAACCATACACCACCAAATGCTATGCCTTTTGTGCATTTGGTGAGTAGTGGAGCAGGCCCCACTGGACGTATTCGTAAGAAAACAAAAACAAGAAAACGAGAGAGCCACGGGCGTCTTCATCCTAACCCATAACTGCCAACATGCAGACCTGAACGCCAATCTTCAGCATATATTGGTGGTCGGCTGGCCGTCCAAAATGTAACTTGTGATCTCTGCGAAGATTCGCGGGGCCGGTCGTTATCAGGCGACTGTCCCTTTTTGCGAACTTACCCCCCACCACTGTGTGGGATTTGCAGAAGGGAGCGGGAAGGACATCTTTCATACCCCGCCTAAAAAAAAGGATGGAATGAGCCCTATTTTTTAAGTACTTTATGCTTCGCCATTCTGAAACTTTTGGGGGAAGGAAGGGCCTGCGGAAATCGAAATTTGGCAGCACTTACCCAAAAGAAAATTTCGAGCTTGGGGCGCGGCTGGTTTCTGAGCTCGCGCGGTGAGTTTGACATTTTTGCCGAGTTGGGGGCCCTAAGAAATTACAAAACACCTGCTCTCTCATTTTTTTTGTGTGGACCTAATTTTTCCATTGCGCTGCGCGCGGTGCACAATTCGTGTGCAAATCTGCGTACCGAGGTGCGCCACGACTATGCTATTTTGTATTATTTGTGTGTCTCTAACCGTTTTGTTTTATGGATGGCTTGTGATGATTTGTGAAGGGATTGAAAGAGAAATCTGGGGTCTTTTAAAACCACACACACCACACACACACACACACATTTTGTTGATATCAGCGCTTTGTGTTAAACGTTTTTTTTCAATCTATCGATCAATCAATCAATCAATCAATCAATCATCCATCAACAGTCAATAAAATAATCAGTCAGCCTTGTTTTCTTTTTTTTTTTTCATAATTTCACCTGAGTGAGGACGCCGCCCGGCCGGGCCTGCCCTGCCGGGCTGGGCCCCGCCGGTTGGGCCCGGGGGGGCTGTTGCCCGGTTAAACCGGGCAGGACAAAAAAACGCCCAGAATTTTATTTTTATTTTTTTGAAACCGGGGTCGTTCTGCGCTCGGCGACAGGACCCCGAATCTGCAATAAAATTTTGGTTTTGGTGGGGGGATGGGGGGGTTGGTCTGGGTTGGNGTTCAGCCTCCTGATGAGTCGGTGAAACTCCGACGAAACAGTTTGTCACAGCCCCTCGTTTGTTGTCCTCTTCTCCCTCTCTGCCTACGGTTTACCGGGCAGTTCTATTTGACGATATATATATGATATATAATTTTACTATAAAATGAATATTTAATTCGAAAAATATTTTTGTTGATATCTTGAACAACAAGTGTAAATTGTAGAAAGCGACGATTCTCAATTATTTTTCACTAGTTGGACAATTTATCCATGTCGATTTTTTTTTTTAATTATTTTTTTATCCATGACAATTATATTTTATCTGAACGTTCTTAATTAATTGAAAACAGAGAAAGTCATCCTGTACTGCTTTAATACGTTTTATGATGCCTCTCTCTGAGTCTCCCACCTTGGAGCGAGGATTTTAGTTTATTTTTTTGTAAAAATTGAAGATGGGTTTCAATTTTGGATCCGAGTAGAGGGTACATAGTCTCTCCTCACAACATCACCACGAGCAGGGATTTCTTCTGCATAAAGAAAGAGATGTATCTTCATGGATTTTCCTCGATTTTCTTTTTCATCTACTTAATAAGGTTTGCCACAAACATTTCATGCACGAGCTTCTTCTCATCCTCAAAGGATATGTACAAAACATGCAGAAGATACACACGAATGTAAAACTACTTCATCGCCCAATTGGGATCCCGCACGTTTGTCTCAAAGCGGTCCTTGCATAGTCTAGGTAAGTATTTTCCAATTCCAAGCTTGCAATTTCACACAGTTGGCGCAACAAAATCTTCCCAAAATCTTGCTCACACTTCTCTGTTCTGCCAAACACGCACATACTATATTTTCAGCTCACCGTTATGAGTGTGAAGTATATTTTGACAAAAACAATTTTATGTACCAATACGCAACAGCTAAGATGCCATGCTGAAGAAGTTTCACAAACATGTTTTTTAATATCGAACGAATTTTTGATTAGTCCTGTTTTGGCAATAAAGAGTGGAAAATACTTTTTTTTTTGCCTAAGGTTCAGATTGAGGTTACTTGTCAATTAAAATTTGAGTTTTACCTTGAGGTTAAAAGTTTAATTAGTCCTGTTTTGGCAATAAAGAGTGACAAACGTTTTTTTTTTTGCCTCAGATTGGAATTGAGGTTATTCGCCAATTAAAAGTCAAGTAAATGTGAAATGATTTTCCGGAGTCTGTTTAGGAGAAGCTTTGTTAGTTCACTACGGGTGGCTGAAATCGATGGTCATCTGCAGCCGTCCTTTTCTTTCGGGATGTCGTATGCATGTCGAACACTGTCCAATTCTTCCACTTGAAACCGATCAGAAATGTCTTGGAATCCGAATCTCATAGGTTTGCACACGCTTCGTCATCACCTCCTTCTCCAGTGGTTCGATTAGGTTAAAGTTGACATTCCACAATAACATCTTTCTTAGCAATTAGTTGTTGAAGAATGAATAAAGTTGTGTAGCACACCGAATGTTCGGAGTTTTTCCAAATGTCCGTCTTCAGATTCCAGACCAGGATCTACAAGGCCTCGCTTTCAAAGAATTATGATAAGATGTGTGCACTTCAGACAAGACTGGCACAACGTTTACACGCCAGATTGTTAGCCGTTCAACGTATCACTATGAACAACTCTTCGACGAGAGGAAAAATAGAATTAGTTCGAACACTGAAGTTCGATAGCCAAACTTGGGCGGGACGGAACCACTTCCTTTTTCTTGCGGATCGAGCTATCAGGTATTAGCTTAAATGGTTCTAGACACGGTATATATATACGATATGTAAAATTACATTCAAAATTTAAAATTTTTATTTCATTTTAAAAAATATCATTCCACTTTTTAAATTTTCCTACTTGGAAAGTTTCCTTCCAAAAATGGGGTATTCCTTCTTATTAGAGTTTCATGCCAGAAACGGAATGAAAGTCTGGAAAAAGTCATTAACATTTTTAATTGGAATGTCATTCTATGAAAGGATTTACAGTCATAAATGGGTAGATCTGATCTAAATTAGAAGATTTTTGTTGTAGTAAATAATTTTTTAATCAAGATATTTTATATGCGGATAATATACCCATAACTTTCATTCCATCTTCAACAAATAGATGTAGCTGAAGGAAAAACTTATTTTGAGAGTGAAACCTATCAAATAAAAACGGAAATTTTAGAATTGAACGAACATTGGAACGTTAATTTCTAAATATGAAGCATTTTTTTGAATGGAATGTTTTCTTAATTTTTATTTATTGTGGGATTTTTTCTATTGTTATTCAATACTTTATCGCGACAATCAGATCAGGTAATAAAAGATGTGTCACTTAAATGTAATTTAAATTATGTTCTCTTATGAAATTATTTAGTATGAGTAAATAACTTGTCACAAATCATGACTCTTTAAATTTAGAGATTTATGATTACATCAAAACTTTAAACATATATCTTCTTATTTGAGTTTTTTTGTTAAGTAATGAACCTCTGGACCCCTACCTAAATGTTTACTAATGACTCATCACAAATTTTGTGTTATTTCCTGAATGGTGATATTGGACTTCAAACCCATAACCTTCACGTTGAGATTGATGAACATTGATCCCGATACCTTGTATTCGAGATTTTGAGTCATCAGTTTTGAATGTGGTATCATAAATACGTAGGTAAGTGAGGTCTCTTATGAGCACAAATCGGAATATGAGATAATGTTTTAGGTTGTGTAACATCATGTTCGCATTCGGTGTTTGAACCGAAACGTTCACGACTGAACGCGAACAAACCCTCCGAACACGAACATAAAAATATGAAGAAAATCAAAGAGTTTCTCAGAAAAATATGAAAAAAGAATATTGTGTAAAATAATTGTGCAAACAACGTTTGTTAGGGAGTTGTACTCAAATTCGTAACTAAAATCAAGTTAAAAATAAAAGACCTCAACAAACAAATTAAGAGTTTTTTTTTTATCATTTAACCACTAGTATTTCCATCAGTGTTGGGAAATTACGAGGTTTGCCCAATTCGCGAAGAAATCGGGGGTGGGACATAGGGTCGATAATGTTCCATAAATCTGAGTTTTTCGACCGATCACGTTCGGGCGGGCGAACATGTTCGGGTGGCGTTCGGCCGAACATCCGAACATGTTCGGACATTCGAAAAAGTTTCGATCGTGTACTGTGTGCTGCACAGGTTGTAGGTTTCATAGCAAGTACAATGTGCTAAGAAATATGAAATAGAGTTTTTCTGATGCTACATGCTTCATCTCATCGATTGTTTTCTCTTCCACTCTAGTAATGAAATAATTCGGTAGGAGGTCAACAATCAAAAGGTGCAATTGTATATTGCATGGAAGTAGCATCCTATAACTGTATCATGAACTCTATTGCAAATTATCTGTCGATTTCTTGAAAAGGTTAGTGGCACGATTGAAGTTCTCGTGAATGGTGTTTTTTATTATATTTTTGAAGATTGACAAATGTTTTTTTTAGCAGTATAAATATGGTTGCTGAACACTGTGTAGCATCGTGTTCGGGTTCGGTAACCAAACCCGAATGTTCGCGACCGAACGCGAAAGAGCGCCAAAACCCTCTAAACGAGAACATAAAAACATTAAAAAAAAAAGTTCTCTGAAAACTCAAAAAAAAAAAAATTTATGTAAAATAATAATACAACAAACTTTTGGCTGGGAGGTATGCTAAAATTCGTAACCAAACTGGAGTTAAAAATCAAAAACTAAAACAATTTTTTTTTTTTTTTTTTTTTTTAAATATGTTCGACATTATCTTTACTGCTTTTTCTTTTTTTCATTCTTTTTTTTCTTAAGGACCTTTCGATGCTTGCTTGCACATTGTTTTGCCTATCTTTGTATATGCAATAAAATACATAATAAAATAGACAGACTGATAGAATTTGAAAAATTTGCCAAAAACATACGTCCGTGATCGTTTTTGACCCAAACTAGTGACTACTCCAATTCGCCTTATATAAAGTGAGCCACATAGTAATATACACGCTACTATGCCCAAAAGAAATCAATGCCAAGTGACAATCGATAATCTGTTTTTCTTCGAGGGATATTAATCTACCTTTATTTACTCTTGTTGTGGCGTGATGAGTACTTCGTATGGTTCGGAGAGAGCTTGAGTAATCATATGACTTAAGTAATCGCTTGGTCGGTGTGAAAGTTTCACTTTATTCTTTATCATAATTTATCTTTCATATTTTTCGTGGTGTTTATTATTGGAGTTATACCAGACCCTCTGACTTTGTTTTATGGCACCCGATCAACTGATTTCTTTTGTTTGGCACAAATTCACACAATTGTCAAATGAGTCTCATGATCTTCATATTTTGTAGGCTCTGTTGAAAAGAGTCTTCATCCTTTCAATTGATGTTTTTCCATATATTCATTATAGGTACTGGTCTAGGGACCTGGTTTTGTTCTTACCATTGTGACTTTTTTTTTTTTCGTATTATGGGTCCCATGTGGGGAATCGTTAGCTCTCATTTAATCCTTCGATAGAGGCAAACGAGACTATTAAAATCATCAAGCTATTAAATTTATGGTTTAGGAAACGATTATCAAAATATTTTTTTATGGATGAAAGAAACTACACGGAATTTGATAAGACTGATATTGCTTCACGCACAGTGGATACCAGTGTAAATGTAGCCAAAACCAATAACCTCATTACTCTCTCTTGGGTGAGGGACTCTGCCTTTCTCAACCTTCAGCTAGGCGACATACCCTGTTCTTATGAAAAAAAATGCGTTGATGTACTGTTAAACGACTTTCGTGTCCTTTCTACCGGTGAACGTCATACTCTTGATTGTTCACGTGTGCTTTATTCGAGGATCACTTTGTGTTAGTTCTTTCGTTTTGTGTATTGTGTGTATTGTTTTGACTTGCATTTGTTTCTTTTTTAATAGCATAAGTGACTAAGCTATATTTTTTGCTCAATTTCACCTTTTACTACCTACATGTCACTACTCCTAAAGCATATACATGAGACCCCCTTAAGCATAGCTACCTCTCACAATGAATGAGATGAATGCTGGGCCCCGCCGTAATCAGCGGTGGCAAGGGAGTCGTTGGTGGGGGGGCCCTCTGGTGAAAGATAGAGCATTTTACCAATAATTGCATTTGCAGTTTTTTTTTAATTTGGTGTCACAATGGAGTTTGAAATGATCATATTGAAGTAGTTTGTAGGATATACAATGTGCTTTGTCATACTACATTTTTCCAACCTTCTACTGCACGCTTAAAGCATTTATCCTTGGTTTGCAGATGACAAGTGTATTCTGTATGATGTTTTCGGAGGGCTTACAAATACTTTGAGGATGGTGTGTTACACTTCGTCTGTCAGAGAGGATCATTATGATATCGAGCATAGATTGTATATAAGAAGGCAATGAATGAGATTATACTATATTTATCGGGCTTAGGATCATTTTGATTTAGAACACACTGTTACGATGGCTTCCGGATTGCTCCTGCGACAAGTTGTTGGAGTTCCAATGGGCAAAAGTACAAGTCCACCACTCGCATGCATTATGTGTGCATATGCGGAGTGGCGTTACGTGGACTATTTGGGCCGAAGTCGGAAGGAGATCGCAGGGATCAGGCTTGTCGACAATGTGTCGATCTTTGTGGTATATAAGGGAGGGGATAAACAATCTCGAGAAAAGGCAGAACGATTGAAACTCGGTTTCGAAAGGTGTTATCCCCGTAATCTTACTCTTAAGTGGATAGATGTCGGGGCCGGTGTGTGGAATTTTCTCGGTTGTCGATTGAAAGTAAGACAGTCTTTTCTTTTTCAGGATACGGTCCAGATAGTGAAAACTGAGGATACCATTTGGGCCCATAGGCCACTCATAATTCGTACTGGACAAGACTTCAGGTCCTGGACAAGTCGCTGTCAAAAAGTTGTGGCAGTCACGGGGGCACTACACCGGTTGGACCGTAATACAACATACCGGGGACAAATTCCGGTCCACGTGATCCTGCTGCGTAGAGAGTTCCCGGCTAAGAATTTTCTTGATACTTTTTTTGGGAATGTCCTCGACACTTTTGTGAAGCCACGAGGTGGTATTTGGGGGCTGGCGGCTACGTTGCTTCAATTATCCTAGTGGGATTGGGTACTGTAGAAATAGATCGGAGCTATTTTTGAGATATCAAGTAGTATATAATTCAACATTATGGTTTCTTTTGTCCTCTTCGACAGTGGGTTTTTAGTCGGTCATGTTTGACTTTCGATCGACATGATCGATGAGGCTGCGCGTTCGTCGGCCTGATGGCTTGATCGGTGGTTTGGGTGAGGGGAACCAAAGGGGGACGAACGTTGTGCAGTCAACTGTGATTCGCGGCCACTTGCGAACTTTTGGTTACGCTGTATTTCTTTGCTGTCATTTGTAATAATCCATTTTACTCTCTTACTACGTAATTTGCACCTTCGTGTGGATTTCGTGACTTGGTTTGTCATTTACTGCTGACAATGCACTCGTTAACCGACGGGGAAGACTACCCTGGCTTGGTGTTCGAGACCGTTAATGCGTGAAGACCGTGGAGTGGGTGAAGTGCTTGGTACTACCAGAGGTGATACCTGGTTGAGGTGAGCACTTACGTGGAAGAAAAGATCGTTGGTGATGGCAACTACGGGTAAAGGGAGTGGTAAGGCCGGAGGTGGAGGTGAGCAACCACCGAGGCGTGGACCTTCGATTTGCTATGGTTGCGGGAAGCTCGGACACTTTTAATTTGAATGTTGGAAGTATTCAAAGACCGATGAAGGGAAGTCGGGTTCTCCTACTCGAAAGTGGGAAAAGGGCGCGTCGTCATCGACGAGTAGCAGGGGAGGAGTGGAATCGGGAGCGGTTAGCGATTTGGTGAAGCTACTGTTAGCCAAAGAAGAGGCGAAGGAAGCAAAGAGACAAGAGAAGGAAGATTGGAAGAAAGCGAAGAAAGAAGAGAAACTACGCGAACAGCAGAAGCTGGAGGGGGAAGAGAAGAAACGAAAGAAACGGATTGAGAATGAGCAGCGATTGTCGAGGATTGTTCAAAAGCAGTTGGCGCAGTGGGGACCACCACCGAAGGTTGATCAACCCGAAGGGAGAGTAAGACACATGAGAGGAAGGAGACGTGGCACACAGAGGATCCCGTATCACGCAGACGGGTGGGGGATATCGGAGGAGGATGTGGAAAACTTAAGTGAGAAGGTGGCAGCAATAAACCTTGGTACGGAAAAGCGGAAGAGAGAAACTATCGAGGAGGAATCTCATTCGACACCACCATCTCTTATCAAGCATCGCACGCGGAGTAGAGGGAGACCAAAAGGAACTAACAGGAAGATGAAGACTGGCTTGAAGCCTTTTACTATGAGAAGCTTGAGAGAGAAATCTGATCCGGCGATGAAAGGTGCGAGTGCCGGAACAGGCAAAGGATCGAGGGCTAAATTCGTGGAGGACACGAATCTGTACCTCGACGGAATGAATTAGAAGATCATCCAGAGGATGTGCGAACCTGAGAATCTGCCCTATGTTCGTAAGCCACAGGCGGTGATTGCACTGGTCGAGAAGCGAGCCATGCCCACGTACGATCATGGGGGTGAGGAGTCGGAGGAAGAAAAGGCTAAGGGCAAAGAAGGGAGTGATGTTTCAAGTGAGAGTGAGTCGAAATCCTGGGAGGGTTCGACAATCGAATGAGGTTTGCGGGAAAGGGAATTGTTGTGGAGTAAGTATAAGGAACTCGTGAATCTAAGAGCGAATCGGGATAGGGTCTGTGCACAATTAGAGGGCGCTTGTCGTTTGGTGGTCGTGGGGCTCGTTTTATGTGGAGTCGAGCTTTGGGGGAGAAAGTTCGTCGATGGGTGGGTCGGTTTGAGTAAGGAGGATCCGAGCTTCCTTGAGTCACTAGAAGGATGTGTGTACGTGGCCATCTCGCCGATTTGTAAGGCTATCTATATTGGGCGAACGGGGAGACAACTGAACGTCAGATGGGTGAAGCACCTTGGTCGGCGCAATCAGGGAGCCGAAAGGGCTGCGCACTTTCATCGCTGGATGTGGATTTTCGGGTGTTTCAAGTATGTTTTGATACCTATTCGCGTGGCTCCGCCTGAGGAATTGCCGACCATCGAGGAGTTGTACATTCGTAAATGTTCCCCGTCTCATAATGTCTTTGGCGCAAAGTCAACGGGATCTGGATCAAGGAAGACCAGGAAGTGGAGGAAGGAACGGAGCAAGGAGGTGAAATCGGAGAAGAAGAAAGAGAAATCGAATGTACTTTTGCAGTTTTCTGTCAACAAAGAAGAGGTGAGAATGGTGAGTATCATCAAGCTGTTTGACAAATAGTTGAAGGCGGGTAACATGTATTTTACGTTGAAATGTACGAGGGGAGAATATTGGGGCGAGACGTGGAAGAAAGTGAGACGTCTGTTCGGAGAGACTGAATTGTTGCTGGATGGGAAAATTGTGAAATTGCGGAGCTGTAAGGCGAATCTGGAACAAGGGGGGGAATGGAAGGTTTGGCGGCTTAAAAAGTGGGTGAAAGGGTGTAAGGGACAGAAAGGTGCGCTGTTAGCTCCGCTAAAGTACTCGGAACGACGCAAAGAGTTGGACCGTTTTCCTCTGAGATTGCTAACCGATTTGATTGGAGCTGCGAAGGAATTTTCACGGAAGTCGACACGGAACTTACTGAGGAGGATTTTGTATGGTGCTATTAAGGTGAAATCGTTAGTTAACCTGTACAGTAAGTTAGTTGTTTAATTGAAGTCTGATGACAGCCTGAGGTGAATTTGGTGGAGGTAAGACGTTTGTGTGATAGGAAAATTAAGTGTCTGGGGCTTCCACAGTGCACTAGCAATATTCTTAAGCAGAAATCGCGAATCGGTTGGACTAAAAATCCGACCGTGGGTGATTTGTTGCACAACCATCGAGATTTCGCATCTCGTGAGGTTGCTGCCTCTACATGTACATGGTACGACTTGCCCCGGATTAAGGGGCATGTGAGATGTCTGCTTCGTGGGCTGCCAGGTGTAAGCCAGATGTTGTCTAATGCCAAAAACGTTCCGAGGGGATTGAAGAAGGGAAGAGTGAGAGGTTTGAAGAAGGAGATTGAAGATCGTTTCTCCTCTTGGAAACAAGGTAGGTCGATGATTGTGGAGGTTCATTTGGGGGAAGTACAAGCATCATGCATGTATGAATGATAGGTTGCAGGTGAAGGGGGAACTGTGCATCGATGAAGTGCTGGAGGTGAAGAGTAAGTATGAGGGGCTTGTATTTGCTCCGGTCGATCGTAATCGAGGAGAGACCTGTGTGATGTATCCGGAAGTGTACTACGATGGGATGCGCGAGCTGCTTGTTGAGAATGATGGGTTTGTGCTGGAAAGGCGGACGGAGGAGTCCTTCTGGGAGGAAAGTTATGATGAGTATGTGCCGGCAGGGTTGGGACAGTTGGGTAAATGGAAACAGACGGGTAAGGCAGGGAAGAGCTATGTGATCCCAAAATATAAGAATTTGAAGTTGTTTCGTCCCATTTGTCCTACCTTCAGTGAGCCAATGAACGCAACAAGCAAAAAAGTTGCGAGAGCCTTGAATCTGTTGTTGATGACGTTGCCAAAAGGTGACCACTTTAATCTGCAGGCGGTGTCAGGATTAGCAGATAGATTGGACGTGATCAATCAAAATTTTCAGAGAAAAGGGAGTGAAACACATATCCTTGCTGCTTCATACGATGCCAAGGACATGTTTAGTCGATTACCATATGTCGACATCTTAGATGCTGTTGATTGGATTGTTGAGGCACACTGGAGAAGGGGAAGAAGTTGTGAGAGTGAACCCAAAGGGGAGGGGTGCTGTGTTTGACAGGAAATAAAAGGTAGGCTGGTGGACTGTAAGCTTGATGGAGATCCGAGATTTTGTCGCTTTTGATTTACAACACACTGTTACGATGGTATCCGGGTTGCTCCTGCGACAAGTTGTTGGAGTTCCAATGGACAAAAGTACAAGTCCGCCACTCACGTGCATTATGTGTGCATATGCGGAGTGGCGTTACGTGGACTATTTGGGCCCAAGTAGGAAGGAGATCGCAGGGATCAGGCTTGTCGATGATGTGTCGATCTTTGTGACTTATAAGGGAGGGGATACACAGTCTTGAGAAAAGGCAGAACGATTGAAACTGTCTTTCGAAGGGTGTCATCCCCGTAATCTTACGCTTAAGCGGACAGATGACGGGGCCGGTGTGTGGAAGTTTCTGGGTTGTCGATTGAAAGTAAGACAGTCTTTTCCTTTTCTGGGTACGGTCCAAATGGTGAAAAATGAGGATACCATTTGGGCCCATAGGCCACTCATAATTCGTACTGGACAGGACTTCAGGTCCTGGACAAGTCGTCGTCGGAAAGTTGCGGCGGTCACGGGGTCGCTATACCAGTTGGACCGTAACACAATAGACCGGGGACAGATTCCGGTCCAGGTGATTCTGCTGCGTAGAGAGTTTCGGGCGAAGAATTTTCCTGATACTTTTTTCGGGAAGGTCGTCGAAACTTTTACGAAGCCACGAGGTGGTATTTGGGGGTTGGCGGCTACGTTGCTTCAATTAGCCTAGTGGGATGGGGTACTGTAGAAGTAGATCGGAGCTATTTTTGAGATGTCAAGTAGTATATAGTTCAACATTTTGGTTTATTTTGTCCTTTTCGACAACGGGTTTTTAGTCGATCATGTTTGACCTTCGGTCGACATGATCGATGAGGCGGCGTGTTTGTCGGTCTGATGGCTTGATCGGTGGTTTGGGTGAGGGGAACGAAAGGGGGACGAACATTGTGCAGTCAAGTGTGATTCACAGCCACTTGCGAACTTTTGGTTACGCTGTATTTCTTTGTTGTCATTTGTAATGCGCCATTTGGCTCTCTTACTACGTAATTTGCACCTTCATGTTGATTTCGTGACTTGGTTTGTCATTTACTGCTTTACTGCTACTGCTTGACGTTTATCAAGATAGAGTCCTCTCGGCCTTACGTGAGATGCGATAGGAGAAATCACTGGATTCGGGAATGAATGGTGGATAATGAGTTTACTCATTACTTTATTTGTATATGAATACTCGTGCATAAATACACGCGCATCTTTAAATTCTAAGATACTACGGTTTGTTAAATATCGTACTTCTAGCTTAGAGCATCATTGATGTATGAGAATTTTTATATGTATGGTTTGTATCCTTCCGTCCTTTACTCTTGATTAGTGTGGCATCCACCTCGTGGCCTAAGTTTTAGTCTTCAACATTAACAATGTGTTTTGCAATTAATTAATAATAACCATAGATCATGGAACATCAAAATTCATATTAGATCCGAAAAACCTTAAAAATCATAATTTGTTGCTCCCACAACATATGTACAAAAAAAAAGTATAGTGTATACAAAGTTTGATACTCTTATTTAAAATTATTTATGATTAGATGTGATTGCTCTGTTTGATCAGATCTCTACAAATCAATTTGATCTTGGCGATTTTAACAGTACCTAGTTGCATCAACTTGCATGTTAAGTTAATGATTGGATGTGTTGCGATATATTTATCATCTTTGTAGAAGGGGTTATCTGACCGAATAATCTTGTTTGATTATCTAGTCTGATTATTCGGTAGTAGAGTTATTTAAAAACTGATACAATAAAAAAATGGCCCAATCGTTTGTCAGCCCACAGACCCAGTCTCTTGTGTCCCTACAGTCTGCATTGTTATTCCAAAGGATCCAAAGCCAACTCGTGAACAGGGGATAAAGGATGAAACACGAAAAAGTCACTGCCCTCCCCTAACACCATATATAAAATACCTCCTCCCTCTCTCGCCATTCGAAAGGGTTGCGGGGGCATCTCAACTGGTTTGTTGGACCGATCGAATGGTATTCTACTCATACGTCTCTGGGACGAAGTTGGTCGATCCTGCGATCATGTGCATCTCCCCTCGTAGGCCGACCCAATCGCCATCCTGGAGGGTGGATTCACAACTTAGTATTTTGTACCATGCGAGTGGGACTGTGTCAGTGATCATGTCCAGGTATCTCTCTATGTGGTAACAATACGAGTGGAGAATGTTTAATTCATTTTATAATTTTTTATCTAAAGTTGCTTTCTGTTTCATTTTTATTTTTTGTCTTCATATTTGTTGAAATATCAAAGATGGCATGAAGCCAAAAGTTCTTCGTATCATTAATATGAACAACATACGCTTTTTCACTTTTTTTTTTGGTTAAAAAATCATATTTTGCGCTTGCTAAGTTTTCCATATCCCGAATTAATTTGGAAATTTCATTCAGATTGAAAAGTCTGGATAAAATGGGTCTACTGGATATTCGGGTTTTGCCATCTTGTTATCATCGTTGGTGTCACGATGTAGTACGGTGATCTTTTGGGATAATGTTTTTTAGATTGAGAGGTTTGATAATCTTATTCGCATTGTCATATTGTATGACAACGTCATCAGGGTTTACCATGTAGTTATCAAGTACGATTCATTTCATGCTTTTAGCAAACACCCATATGTTGAGCAATAAGATGTCTAAGCGAGTTACGATAACATTTACATATCTAACACAATATTTTGTCTTGTGATGTATTGATTTTTTCCTAATTATCGACTCTTATAAAGTGTTTGACTTGTAGCGACGAGGAATATTCTTCTAGAAAGTTGTGCACTAATCTGTTAACTTAGTGAGAGTAACAACTAATACAGTGATATCTCTTCGAAATTTAATTCGATTTTTGTCACTTCAAAGTATTGGACCCCTTCTCGGACTAAAGAAGATATGGAAGAGAACGACTTCAAGAAACAGATGATATAAATGAGAAAACAAAATAAAACACATGTGATAAAAATTAAAGAGGTGAGAAAATTTAATATAGGAGGCAATTTAGTTTGAATTTATAACAATACTTGAATACCATTTCTTAGCTTATCTTAACGAGGTGTATAGGGAAAAAATTCAAAACATATGGACACTGAACTCCTCGACTTTGAAAACCTCAAATATAAAGAGGGAGGATGATGATAATGATAACAAATTTTGTGATATTAACAAAAAAATAAAGATATTAGGAGGTTATACTCCTTAGGGAAAAATAAACAAAAGGGGAAGGAGCAACGGCGAGATGAGAAGAAGTCCTACAAGTGGCAACAATCTTCTTCCAAGAATTGGGATAAGACTCTTAATTATAATGGTAAATTGCGCTACTCCTTTGACAAGGCGAGGTGTGTAATTGAATGGAGATCACAATAGGGAATCTTAGAGACTCCAACTGTTACACTGAAGCTTCGTACAAATTAATAAAAACTTTGAATAGGTATTATGAAGATAAAAAAATTCTTGTTACATAAAATGTTAAACATTTGACAGTATTGTTGATGCAAGACTAAAAACACCCACAATAAAAATCGTTTTCACACCAGCTTCATCGCCATGGTGTTTGTTGGATGATATATCTTTTATGAATATACTTTGTTACAAAGTATAATTTACTTTCAGATTTAAAATGTGTAAACTAGGAAGCATGCTATATTCTCTTAGAATATGAAAATTGATCGTTCTATAAATTATATCTAGTATGAGGACGTGTTATATCTTTTTCTGAGACAACATAGGATTTGTGAAAACTTAAGAAAAAAAATTGTTAAGTTTGCATGAAATGTATTCAAGATTATGATAGTACGTTTTTCAGGTCTCCTCTATCAACAAAATTATACGTGAAGTAAGACAATCGCAGCAAAATAAATAGAAAATTACTTTTTCAGAACTACTGGAAGTGGCAAGGAGAAAAACAATTTTTTCTACAAAAAATCACTGCCTGGTAAAGCAGCGTACGTTCAAGAACTGAAATATCTCGATTTTTTGTTTAAAATCAAAATCATGTTTATAACCCTATAAAATGTGTAGCATGATGAACATATTCAGGGTTTTTTCGAATGCGTAAACATGTTCTTAAACATATTCTTTCGTACATGGACAAATATATTATTTTAATATTTTTTACTATTGATTTTTAATTTATTTATTTTTTTATTAATATTTTAACTAAGAATTTGAAGATGTCCCCGCGGTAAAAAAAAATTATATTGTTATTTTTTGACGTAACACCGTGTTTTCATTCGGAGGCAAACGCGAACAAGCGACTAAAACCCTCCGAACGTGGACATAAAAAAATATATATTTAAAAACAAAATTTTCAGAAAAATATGAAAACGATATATGTTATGTAAAATAACAATGCAAGCAACTTTTACCCTGGAGTCATGTTCGAATTCGTAGCCGATCTTTGAGTTAACAATAAAAAATTATTATTTTTTATTTATTTTTTTACGAAAAAATAATTATGTTCGCCGCGAATATGTTCGCGACGTGTTCGCGCAAACGCGTGAACACGTTTGCGCGAACGTGAAGGAGTGCGAATACATATACCGTGTTATACAACTTATTTTAAATAAGATATATTTTTTGATAAAAGTCTTACTGTTAACTTCAAAATTGATTTCTAGTTCTTAAAATTATTTTTCGTAGAGTTCGAGTGTTACCTAACTGCTGAAAATGACTTCTAGTCTAGGCTACCAGAGTAGCGCGGGGTCACTTGCCCGACCGAACAAAAAAAATAAAATAAAATCAAAATTTATTTTTTTAATTTTTATTTTAAATTTGGTAAAGAGTTTCGATGTGACCTTGAGAGAAGTTGTTTTGTTTATTTTTTTTCATGACATCTTTTTTTTCAGATTTTTTTTTTTTTTTTTTTTTTGGACCTGCGCAGCATGACGAACGTGCTCGGGCCCTTTTCTGTTCGCATGAACGTATTCCCGCGTTCACGCGAACAGCTCACGAACATGTTCGGGCGAACTTTTTTTTTTTCGTAAAAAATAAAAAATAATGTTTTTGTTTTTTTCAGTTTTGGATTTTTAACTCAAGATTCGCTACGAATTTGAATATGACTCCAAGGCAAAAGTTGCTTGCATTGTTATTTTCCGTCACATTTTGTTTTTTGGCTGTGAACTGGTTTTTTTTTTTTTTTTTTTTTTTTTTTATATTCACGTTCGGAGGGTTTTGGACGCTTGTTCACGTTCGGAGGACGGTGTTACGTAGGCTTGGACCTTCCCAAGTCCTTGCACGTTCTGGCCACCCAGGACCAGGGCAGCCCAGCTGGTAGCCTAACTTCTACCTCTATAAATGAGTATTCACCAAAATCTGTTTTTATTTCACATCTTTGAAGTTCGCCTTGTAGTCCTAAAAAAATGTCTTGTTTGAGGCTTTGAGCTTTGTTTTTTGCCAATCTACTGAGAATGACTTATAGTAATATAAGAGGATTTTACAAGGAAAAGTTTTCTTGCACAGTTTGGGAAACGTTTGACTTTTCACCTGTATTTTTGCATTCTTTATCGAAAAACAGTTAAAAACGTTTTTTTTTGTGTCAAAAATAATAGTTTGACTTTCACTTTTTCATTCTATAAAAAATGTGAGGTTTTGTCATTTTGTTTGATTTTTACGAATCCAGTGTTAGACTTATATTGACATATTTCTCGGTAAGATCATGAATGTTCAATTTTGACAAGTTAATACCTGTGTAGCACACGAAACATGTTCGGAGTTTTTTCAAACATTCGAACATGTTCGGGTGTTCTTCCGAACGCCTCCCGAACGTGTTCGACCGAACATATGAAAAAAAAACTTTTCTTTTTGGTTTTTGATTTTCAACTCGAGTTTGGCTACAAATTTGAGCATTACTATTTTACATAGCATATATTTTTTCCAGATTTTTTGAGGACTTAATTTTTTTTTTTTTTTTTTTTTTTTTTCGCGTTCGGAGGGTTTTGACGCTCGTTCGCGTTCGGTCGCAGACATTTAGGTTCGGTCATCGAACCCGAACATGATGCTACACATGTTAATACGTACAGTCCTTGAGTTATTTAACTACTGTGTTTTCCATAGTACATCTGCGTCAGATGTGGAACGATCACTTTATTTTTTTATGAATTATCTAAAGTTATCTGAATATTTTTTTTAACCTTTACCCTTAGTTTCATTCCTTCAACGTTTGAAAGTGTATAACTATGCCTCTACTTTATAGTTTGGAGTCGTCCGATCAACAAAAAAAAATGACGATTAGACACTTCATGCCTATGTTCAACATGAGGAGTGAACAATGATTGCAATGTCAAACTTGAAACGTTTAGGAGAAGACAATCATGATAATTTTTCAAGGTTAGTACGAGTTTGCACCATGTGAAATTTAGAAGTTAGGTTCATTGACAAACAACGTTTATAATTTGATTGCAACTATTTACCTCATGAATGTTAGACATACTTTGAGAGTACGACTGATAACTTATGGGATGATACGTAGTCGATCGTCCAATATTTTGTTGAACATCAATCATGAAGTGCAATGATCGTTATGACAATCCAAAATGACGTAAGTTAGAGCTACAAGAGAGAGACTCCTTTGTAGTTAGTCCAGTTATTTCGAACTATTTTCACTCTGAAATTTTGAATGGTTAGACATTCAATCCATAAGAACGATTTGCGGTTGCTTCTACGACATCCTAAGAAGCCACATGATGTATGAAAAATATTTTTACATATGTAGACTATTTTATAAGATAATATGAAGTGGCAAGATAATTTTCTCAAAAACACATATGGGCTATTCTGAAAGGCTTAGGGGTGAAAGTGCATAAAATAAGGACTAATAGGAGGATCGAACTATTTAGCGTTCAACTTGGGCTATTATTAAAATGTGGTTCAACTATGATATAAGATAAGGTAAAATATATAAGATGGTAAATATTCGTAGTATCTAGAATCTAACTTTCAGTACAAAATTATGGGGAAAAAAATAGAGTTAGGTTAATATGCAGGAAAAAAACAACAATCATAAGATATTTTTTGGTCCCATCTACATTTGGCATGTAATAAAAAACTATAGAGCGGAGTATCTTATCGTTGGATATCTCGCCCGGATGTTGTGTGCCAGACGTCTTGGAACCCCAGTTGCCTAGGATTCGAGACTTCAGATTTAAAAAAAATATGGAGGGCTACATGTCTGCGAACACACAATACCCTATGCGCTTGTTGTTGGGATTCCCAATGGAAAACCTGAGCCCATTTGGAGATAAAAAAAAAATTCAGCCTCTAAAAGTTGCAATATGTATAACATTAGTTGCATCTGCAACAATTATTATAAGTACTACTACAATAGTTATTGTTGCAATGATGCAAGCGACTGTTGTAGATACTACTGCAACAACGATTGATGCGGTACCTAAAACAACACTTGCAACATATTTGTTGTAGATACTTTTGCAGCAAGACCTGCAACTGCTGCATCATGATGCACTATTACCATATCTGTTACAAGTTACAACAACTTACTATAAAGATAAAATTTGTTCATCTTAACTTAAACGTGCTTTGTCGTTTCCAATACAAACTATACAACGAGATTAGGTTACCCCGATAAGATCACTAAGAAGTCGTGGAATGAGAAGGTTACATTTTATAGATCAAAGCTCCGCAATGTTTGCCGCCAACTTGACAAACTTTGCCAAGCACAAGAAGAAG
>BFEA01000400.1:406941-421979 GCA_003427395.1 Chara braunii
AAGTATCGATAAAGCTAGCCATATAGGGCTAATGATGGACGCTGCTGTAATTTCAATATATCAAGCAAAAATATGAAGAAAAGTTCAAGGAAATCGCGGACAAGCAAATGGTATCTATTGTTCAGCTCATGCTCCATTGGTGATCCATAAAAAAACTTTCATCTAGGTAGTGGTGGTTAGACAATTTGTTTCTTCGAGCCGCAACTGCCGGTCCTTTTCCGAAATCTTTGCTCAAACACATTCAATAGGCGAATGGTAAGATGTATTAGGTCTTGAAGAATCACAAGACCTAAAAACCAAGGAAAACCAGACTCATCTCAACCGGGAAGGGTTGTCATGCGGGGATCCCCAACTGGAATCCGGGGTCCCTGGCCCCACCTCCGAACATCCAGCGCGAGGTTGGACGACCCCTAGATTAGGGAGTGGTGACCCCCGGTCCTCGTCACCACTCCTCGTTTGCGCCTAAGTGTGTGCGCCTAAATTTCGTTAGGCTTTTCAATTTCAAAGTTTTCGTAGGAATTATGCACTACTTTCACTAGCACATTGCATAGCTGTTTGTGCTCCTTTTCCTTTTTACACATTGGTCTTCCCCGCGCTCACGTCGACATGCAATCATTTGAGCGCCTTCTTCCTACTTATTCCCGAGTTTTCAATAATTGTGATTGTCTTCTTCTCCCTCCTGTATCCTCCCTCGCTCCGTCCCAATTCCACCGGATCTTGGTCTTTGCCCATAGATCCCACACCATCTTTCGTAACTTCCTTTCCCGCCTTCGCTACAACCTTGGGACAATCTTGGTGAGCAGACGTTGCTGTAGAGATCGGATCACTGTGTCTGTGTGGGGTGATTGATCTGATCTATAACACTGGGTCTGCAAATCGACCAATTAGTACGGACCCTTTCTGACTTTGCGATAGACTCCCTAACCTCTCTACCTTTTTTCCCTTTGCATATATCCTTGGTTTCGCACCTTCGTAACTAGAAATCACGAAAGCTCTCTCTCTCTCTCTCTCTCTCTCTCTCTCTCTCTCTCTCTCTCTCTCTCTCAAC
Source organism: Chara braunii (assembly GCA_003427395.1). Classification (NCBI taxonomy): domain Eukaryota; kingdom Viridiplantae; phylum Streptophyta; class Charophyceae; order Charales; family Characeae; genus Chara; species Chara braunii. The sequence goes on from BFEA01000400.1 coordinate 407,990, forward strand.
CTGCTAAGCGGGTTGAACAATCTCAAGAGGTCGATAGTGGCGCTGCGGGATCACATCAAGTTCAACTTGGTGCATGGTTTGCAGAACTTGGGCGGATCAATGCAAGGGTTGGATCGATGGAGTAACGATTGCTATGAGCAGTCACTAGGTGTGCGACGATAGATTATTTATGCTCGAGCGATGGTGCCGTGGTGGTGGATTTTGGTGGCAATGTCACATGTGTGAGAGTGGGGTAATTTGCTTGCCCTGGTTGTTTTTGTATCATCTTTTGAGTGAAGAGTAGGCATGGTGAGAATGTCATTTCTTCTCTTAAATCCTATGTGGATCTTTATCTCTCGTCTTGCTTATCCCTTCCTTGCATGGACTTTATCAATATGTATACGTGTGATTCTCTTACCAGAATGGATGTATGAAATCCCGGTTTCATCTCTTATGTATGGTTCGCTGAATGAGAAGACGGGAGAAACCTTCTTCAGGTCTTGAATCTCTTGCGAGCTTGCACCCTTTACCCCATGGACACAATTCGACTATGGACAGGCCCATCCTCTAATGATAGGACAACAACAAAAAACTGCCTTCTTTATCAAATTGTGTGGAGGGGGGCATAATGCTACTGGGAGTGCTGCGCCCGATTTGGGCCATTTGCGTCACAGGCAATATCACATAGGCAGGCTAAAATGATGGGGCAAGGTGGCAATAGTGACCGTCTCCTCTGCAAACCTTGCACTTAGCGCACGAGCGGGTAATGAAGGCGCTGGACCGCACCAGGTCACAGGGTGACGTGGTAGACAGTCTGACTCATGGTAGGAACGACGCGATGGGGATCACCATCGTGCCGATTTGTCCTATGCGAGTTCCACGTTCACTTCATTGTCGCTGTGTCCTTGCACATGGTATATGGCCTCGAAGGCGTTGGCTATGTCGACACAATGACGTCTATGGAGTACGATGGAGCCAGTCCTCGGTAAACCGAAGTGCGAGGGCAGATGTGACTGCTATTATAAGACAATAGTACGAGTTGGAAGATTATCAGAGCGCTATTCATCATCATCTGGGTGTTGTCCATCATGATCATCTGGACGTGGATCATCAGGGGCATTGCTCGTCATCAGGGTGTTCAAGTTTGTTCGTCATCAAGAGTGTTGCTCGACACCAGATTAAGCATCATCACTGTGCAGTCATCATCATTAGGCTTTTGTCTATAAGGGGTGTTGCTCATTAGGGTAAAGTTCATCATCAACATCATGGGGGGTGATGCTTGCCATCATCAGCAATGCGTTGCTCGTTATCATCAAATTGAATATGTTGTCAGTCATCATCATTAAGGCGTTGTTGACCAGCGGTGCCACTGCTCATTGTTATCATCATCATCATCACATCATTAGTGCGCAACTCGTCATCATCATCAAGGTGCAGACCATAATCTTCAGGAGGACGTTGTTCGACATCAGCAAAGGCGCTCGTCATCAAGGTGTTGGTGTTGCTCGTCACTATCATCATTATCATCAATTGTCTTTAAAGAGTGCCGTTGGCGTTGTCCGTCATTTGCATCATCATTTCTCATCGTTATAATCATCATCACCATTAAGTTATCATAGGGCACTATTGGTGTTGCCAGTCATTATCATCATCATCATTAGTTCAACATCATGGGACACTGTTCTTCAGGGGGCTGGTTGTCATTATTTTCATCATCATCAGGTGAGTTGTTCATCATCATCCTCATCATCCTCATCATCGTCCTTAGGGCGCTATTCATCATCATCAACATTTCCTAAAATTCTTGTCTCCCCTAGTCCCTATCGTAAATTTTCGATTCTCCAATTCATATCTTATGCATTTTATTTCTTACATTCCTTATTTCTTTTTATCCACGATTCATTTCTGACTCTCTTTTGGGTGTGTCAATCAGTTATTTTTGTTGAGGTGCGAGGTTCGGTGTTTCAGGAGGAGAGATATACTCTACAGGGGTTTCACAAGGTGGGAGGTGATGCCCTGGAGGGAGTGAGGGCATATTTTGAGGGATGCTCTATTATGGGGTTGGGACATGGGACAAGCCGTTGACTAAGTCACTTAAGTACACTTTGGGTGTGAGGGCATATTTTGGGGGATGCTCTATTCTGGGGATCATATATGCCACTAGAGGCAGAAAGGGACAAGCGGTCGACTTACACTTTGGATGGAACTAGATGCCTTAGTGGGAGTAGAGGAAGAAACCTCCGAGGAAGTGGGTTTGTCCTAAGTTGGGGTCGATAAGGAGTGCTTGTGATGAGGGCAACCGTTTTCGGTGGAGTCGGTAGAGGGACAGGGGACGAGGAGGGAAATAGTTCACATCAACACTCAAAATTTTGATTCTTCTCTTGTGTGTAAATGAATTATTCCCGGTGCGGTGGTGGCTTGGTTCTGACGGGAAAAACTGCACTCTGCAGGGGCTTTATAAGGAGGGGGGTGATTGCCCTGGAGGGAGTGGAGGCAGATTTCGGGGGATGCCCTATTTTGGGGTTGTGGGAGATGTATTGGCCGACATCATATCCTAGCGGTGGCAGATAAGGGGCGAGGGGTTGTTAGAGGCATGTATTATGTGAGAACTGGATACCTACACGTGAGTAGGGGGGTGGAAACGGGTTTGTCCCAAGTTGGGGCCGATGAGGAATGTTCGCGATTAGGACGACCCTTTTTCGTGGACGCAGCGGAGGGGCAGACGGAGAAGGAAGGGGGGGGGGAGGGGTGTTGATCAATATCCTTTGCTCATACTTGGTCGGGATTTTCTTTGTTTTTTATGAAATGTCCAAACAAGCACCCAAGAATCTCTGAGGACTTTGAGTTTTTTTGGCAGTTTGTTCGAAGGTCCATCGCACTATCGGAATTAGACTTTTATATTCAAGATCCGTGGTTGTTCGATGCCAGAACGACGCCGGTTGGAGTCAGGGTGATGCCCTATAACGGTGTAACCTCCCAAAGGCGGGGGCATAACGCTTGTAGAGAGATCAAGGGATACTAAGTGGGGTGCATTCTAAGGGACAACTGACATAGACGACACTAGCCAGAGCTAGAGTGAGTCGTGTTGCTCTGTAACCTTGCAGTTAGGGCATGAGGCCTGGATGAGTTTGTGAGAGAATAAGTCAGTTTTAGTAAGTTTTGTTAGGAATCTGATATGTTGGAAAATCCTTAATAGGTACTTAATATAGGATTCGTGAAAACCTAACAAAACAAATTGTTAGGTTTGCACGAAATCTATTCAAGATTATGATAGTACGTTTTTTAGGTCTCCTCCAGGAACAAAATTCTACGTAAAGTGAAACATCCGCAAAAAAAAAAAAAAAAAATTAATTTTTCTGAACTACTGGAGGGGGCGAGGAAAAAAACGGGTTTTTTCATAGAAAATCATGACCTGGTGAAGCACCGTAGGTTCAAGAACTGAAATATCCTTATTGTTTGTTATCCAAAAAAATTGTGTTTATGGTTCTATAAGATGTGTAGCACGATGAATTTATTCTGGGGTTTTCCGAACGCGCAAACATATTTTCCTATTCGTGAATACGTTCGCTTGAATATGGTTTCCCATACATGGGCGAATATACGATTTTTTATTGTTTGTTAAACTTTGTTTTAATGTTTTTCTCTATATTTTTATTTTAAACTCGTGTTTGGCTAAGAATTTCAAGGTGTCTCCGAGGCAAAAGTTGTTTGTATTCTTATTTTAAATGACATATATTTTTTGATAAGGGTTTTATTGTTAAGTTCAAAAGTGATTTATAGTCCTATAAATTATTTTGTACAGAGCTTGACTTTTACCTAACTGCGAAAACCGACACGTTTTTTTTTACATCTTTCAAGTTTACCTTGTCATCCTTAAAAGTTCACATGTTTGAACTCTGTTTTTTTGCCAATCTACTGAGAATGACTTGTAGTCATATAAAAGCATTTTGCAAGGAAGGGTTTTCTTGCACATTTTGAGGAACGCTAGACTTTTCACCTGGTTTTTTGACTCCTTTATCGCATAACGATTAAAAGCATTTTTTTTTGTGTAAAAAATAACAGTTTGAATTTTACTTTTTCATTCTTTAAAAAATGTTAGGTTTTCTCCGATTATGAGGTTTTCACGAATCCCCTGTTACTTGAGTTCTTGGAAAATTATTGTGGATTTTAGGAGGTGTTCAACAATCGTAAAAGAAAAGGATTCATAGTTTCTCTCATCATCAGTCTCAAAATTGAGATGCTTATTGATGATCATGCAGGATACTGTCAAACCCAAGTTGGGTGATGGGCCCGAAACCCAATTTGTTGATAAATGTTTGCACATGTCTTCAAGTTGGGTGCTGGGCCTGGTTCGCGGTACGTGCTGCTCCCCATGAATAGAATGGAGCATGTTTTTCAAAGAAAAAGAAAAAAACGTATGGTTCTTTCTCTCTCTCTCTCTCTTTCTCTCTCTCTTTCTCTCTCTCTCTTTCTCTCTCTCTCTCCCTCTTTGAACTCCGAATGAGAAAATAATGTGCTTTCGTCACTAGGTGAATGAATAGATATGTACGCATCAAACTCTTGTTACACCCTTGCGCTTGCAAGAGGCATGTAACGAATGATTGTTCTTCTGTGGATGACTGTTTCGTTTTCAGTGATCTTATCATTTTGATTTCACATATTAAGTGTTTTCTTTGTGAATGGATGCATCTTCTTCTTTGCATTGTAGAGAATGTCTTGTTTTTCGATAAGTATTAAGCAGAATTTGATCTTTGATGTTCGGAAGCTCTATGTCTGATTAGACGAGTAGCTAGGATTTTGTAGTTGTATTGCTGAGCTGGACTATAGGACGATGTTATCGTACTCACTCTAATTTCGTATGGATAGGTGTGGGCTGTATGACATATGCGAATTGATTCAAGTCTTGATGCCGATTTCACATGTAATGAGGAAAGATAATGTGTCTGTGACTGAGACGTACGTAAAGGCTGCGGCGTGGATCTGTTAACCTTACGACTATCCAGATAATTGGCATTGCTCTGTTTTCATTCATTCTGGTTTAAATTGTGATTGTGGACATTGTCTTTCCACCTATTTTTCTTTCAAATAGGTCTCTGTCATCCCATAGTCGACGCCACATTGGCCCCACACTTTGTGCTCGGATTGCCGACGAAGCGAGAACTTGAGGGCAAGAGCTGTGTAGCACACCGAACATGTTCGATGCCGCACCGAGCAGCCAAACATGTTCGGACGCTCATCCGAGCAGGAAACAAACATGTTCGGCCGAGCGCAAATTAGGGGGGTGCCGAGCACGTCCTTGTGTGTGTGTGTGGTGTGTGGAGTGTGTGTGGGGTGTGTGTGGGGTGTATGTGTGTGTGTGTGTGGGGGGGGGTATGTGTGTGTGTATGTTCAGGACTGATGAGCAATGCCCCCAGGGCCCCCCAACCCGTATATATATATATATATATATATATATATATATATATATATAAAGTTCGGGCTAGGTTAATTTTGGGCCACGTTCGGGCTTGGTACCGAGCGTTCGGGTTCAATGACCGAGCCCAAACACAATGCTACGCAGGGCGAGAGGATTGGACTACGTGCCACGTGGAGAGTTGAAAATAGCAGAAAGATCTGAGTGCCTGCACATTTCAGATTCTAATTCCGAACTTTGCGAGAGGCATTGTTGAGCTCCTGCTTGGATCAGAGATCCCACTAATACAGTGGCTACCTTCCTGCCTGAAAGAGATATCGCTAGGCCGGACATAGAGGGTTTTGGTTTTTGAACTTGAAAGACTGTTGTATTTTTTTACGTAGTGCGAGTGCGTGCATGGAGGTTTCATGACCTTAGTCCCCATCGCTCTATGTATCAGCCCTGGTCATAACAGGGGGGTTCCAACTGAATGGGGGGTGACCAGGGCGGCCATGGTTTTGCTGGGACCTCCCCCCATTTCTTTTGGGGGGGGGCAAATAACGGAAAAAGTAAAAAAAAGAAAAAGAAAATATGGGATTGTGAAACTTGTGGGGATTTTTTTTTTTTTAGTAAGACTTGTGGGGATTTTTGTGCTCTACAACCTCATTTTTCTTCTTAAATTTGTTTATTTTTATTTAAAAAAAATAAAAAACCTAGGCTACCAGAGTGGCCCGAGACCACTTGCCCAGCCGGGCCAAAAAAAAAAAAAAAAAAAAAAAAAACCATTTTCATTTTAAATTTGGTAAATATTTTTTTTTCTTTTTTTTTTGAAGGATAATTCTTTTAAGCCCAACCAATTCATTTACCTGTCGAATCTGGACAGGACGGCCTTTCAGACCTTCGTAAAGAATTCCGATGTGACCCTGAGGAAAAAGTTGTTCAGATTATTTTTCTGCATAACATAATTTTTTTTTTTTTTTTTTTTTTTGGGGCATGCCCGAGTCCCCGCATGGCCGGGCCGCCCAGGAAAATTAGGGATCCGGATGGCCCTACTGGTAGCCTAGTATAATTTAAACTGAAAAATACAAATTAAACCCCCCCCCCCCCCAAAAAAAACCCCGAATTTTTTTAGTATCTCAATTGCTTTTGATAGGTGGCTTGATGGAGATGTCCCCGATGCTTTTTTTTTTTTTTTAAATTGACCGCAGATCCTTTAGGAAAAATGAAAAAACAAGAAAAAAAAACAGGCCCGTTGAAGCGGGTCTGGCCCATGGGGGCAAGGGGTGGTGGTGGGGGAGGGGAGCAACATATGCTCCGTGTTGTCATTTAAGATAAAGGTATGCTGTTTTCTGAAACACCAAGGCTAGGCGGAACTCAGACTAGTCATAACGACTTATATCCCTACCCTACCCTAGAGGAAAGCCATGCATGAGTAGACCCCAAATGCGTTCCAGGTCCAAAATTGACTTGATTCTTATGTGTGAGGACCTCGCAGGCGCAGTGCAGTTTGCTTACCTACTCCCTTGTAGTCCCTTCATGGGGCTGGAGCACGCTTTGTGTGGGGCCACCCTCACCTTTCGTCAGAAACCGGACCATGGGCCGAACTTCTTTAAACTTGATACCTCGCTCCTCCATAGACAGGACTTTGTCCACCTTATTCATGATGCCTGGTCCTACTGGCACCAGCAGAAAAAATACTTTGAATCTGGAGTCACATGGTTCAACAACGGGCTCTTTTTCCTGGGACGTAAAAATAAAGAATTTTCTAAAAAATTGTCAGAAAAACACTATCAAGAGGAAATAAAGATACAATATCAGATTCAGGATCTTCAACAACATATCTCAACCCCGCAATTACAAAACGTGCAAAACAAATTACTTAACTTCGCAACTTATAGATGATATGGCATAAAGATTAAAGGTAAACTCTCCAAATATATTATGGAAGGAGCCATGGATTCTGACTTCTTTGGCCTAGCAAGGGCCAGGGGAAAGAGGCAGACCATTGAGGCCTTCCGAGAACCCACTGATCCTGAGAGACCGCTGACCTGACCACCTTCACTCCGTAATGTATGAAGGTGGCCAGATATTTCTACAAGGCCCTCTTTACCTCACAAACTAAGGGTACCAGCATCACTACAAGAGATCGTAAGATTAAAGACTTCCTCAAACCACTTACCCATTCACTTCCCCAGCAGATGCAGGAGGCTTTAGAACACCCACTCACCAGGGAAGAGATATGGACTGCTCTTATGCAGATGGCAGAGGAAAAGACCCCTTAAGTGGACGGGTTCCTGAAAGAATTTTTGGATTGATGGCGGAGGACTTGATGACCTTCTATGAGAAGGTGTGGCAAAAAGGAGATATGGGGGAAGCAGTGGGACAAGGGCCCAAGGGGTTCTCACACTGTTGTACAAAAAAAATGATAAAATGAATATTCGCAACTATCGACCAATCACACTGTTGACAGTAGTCTATAAAATGCTATCGAAAGCACTAGCGAACCGGATGACTCCGACATTGGAGCAAATGATCCACCCCTTACAAACTGATTTCCTTAAAGGACGGCGCATTCATGATAATATCCTCCGGGTTAATGAGCTTTTAAGACTATCCCGACAGTCCAGGTGTCATGCCGCCTTTATTTTTATAGATTTTGAAAAGGCGTATGATCACGTGGATTGACACTTCTTGGATAAATGTTTGGAGAAAATAAACTTTGGAGGATCCTTTTGAAGATGGGTGCGTATTCTTCATCAAAATGCCACCACGCGTGTACAAGTAAATTGAAGCATTGCCCCATAATTCCCTCTACACAGATCAGTCCGCCAAGGAGACCCGATCGCTCCCTACCTTTTTGTGGTAGTCATGGAGGCGTTGGCGGCCAATCTCTGAGCCAACCGGAACATCAGTAGAATTAGGACGACCTCCATCCCATAGGATGCACTGCAGTCTACAGGTGTGCTCATTGTTTGCGGATGCCCTCACCTTCATGGTGGAGGCCTCCACTCAAAATATGGAGGAAATTGAAAGGCTGATGTCCCGATTCTGCTCCCTCTCTGATATGGTAATTAATTGGGGCAGTAAAACATTAGGGTGGTGGATGCATCACGATGGTGGTAGACCCCCGGAACGCCCAATGTGACATGACTTTCCCTCGAAACCCCCATCAGAGTCATGGGGATCCAACTCTCAGCTGAAGGAAAACCAGTTAGTAATGATAATTGGATAACGTCTTCGGCCCTGCAAAAACAGGGAACATGGAAGGATAAAAACACATCTCTCTTGGGAAGGACCCTAGTCCTTAATAATATGGTTTTGGAAACACTCTGGTATAAATCGACAATTTGGCCCCTGACCTGAGCGGCTTCAAAAGCGCTGAGACGGCAGGTAGCAACCTTCCTATGGAGACGTAATCATGAAGCTCATCATACCATTAGTCGGGTGGCCTGGGATGCGGTGGACCGGTGGTACAACCAAGATCACAAGGTGGTTTGGGTATACTCGACCCAACCACTCAAACGACCGCCCTTTCGCTCAAATGGTTGAAGCGGCTTATCTGCACCCCCATGCTTACCTGGGAGCCCCTAGCCTGGGAACAACTCTCGAGACTGGCACCAGAGGCTACCTCCACCATACACCCAATGGTTTGGCTAGACGATGTCTTCTGGGCAATCCTCAGACCCCCCTCCCGGCCACAACCGCACTGAGATCGGGCAACACCTCGCAAGGATCAGGGAAAAAACGGATTTTGGACCAATCTACTTAAAGACTGGAAGAGGCTCCTGCTTCTGGATAGACCATTCCCTGAACGTTGGGAGAAAGTTTTTCGCCAAGTTGAACCCCTATTTGGAAACCGGTGGGTGACAGATCAGCAGGGGCGGGTTTTTCTTAGCTCGAGCCGTCCGTGGAAGGGATGGGTAAGAAATGGGGTCACGAGGGTAGAGGATCTATGAGACCAAACCAGGGCTAACTGAGTCTCAGAGGAACAACTGAGAACAAAGCTCCCCCACTGCCAAAGAATAGGTGAGAGGCTGGACCAGATCCTTTTCATCCTCTCTCTTGCATGGCTGAGGACCCTTCGGCGAGGACCAACAGTGGAGGAAGGTGACTGGGTCGTATTAAGAGGGGATGCAACGCGCGTGGGACAAGTAATTACAGATAGACCAGGGGAAGTGCTGGTAAACTTTTTCTATCAAAGACAGCAGGACGAATTGATTAGGGGAGTGTCAGATAAAGTCTTCTGGACTGATCCTGGAATAGTCCATAGAGTGAGGGTCCTACGAGAAGGGGACTCCTGGGTGGCATTTAGGCCGGAGGTGCCAATCCAAGACTTTCCCATAGACGCAACCGAGTGGAGATGGAAAATTTCAACGAGGAGCGACAAACCGAAATATCGTTATCTCCACTCACTGGGGGTTAAGGCCTCCTATCGGATGCTTAGGACCAGAATCAACCTGAAGGACCGTATTGTGGATCATTGGGCAAGACATTTAAATGTCCCTTTGAATTCCCTGATACCCATTAAATGGTTTAAAGGGATAAAGTCCAAACCGGCCAAAACCGCCTCCCTCCAATGGCAGATCACTCATCGCTGCCTACCCACAAATGCATGGCTCATTGACCATACCCACCTGGAACAGAAAGGCTTAGCCCTCCCCTGGTGTCTGGCTTGCAAAGAAGGTTTTCCTTCTCGAAAGGTTAATGAGACGATTGAACATCTTTTCTTGCAGTGCCCAACTTCAATCCTGATGTGGCGTGGGTGGGTTCGGATTTGAAACCAGCTGGGCACAGATAGAGATTGGCCGTGGGAATGGAGAGCCTTGCTAACTGGCCATTGAACCACTCAAACCTCGACCTTTACGGCCAACTTGTTCAAGGTCGGGAGAGACGTGGTCCTATGGGCCATATGGCGTCGCAGATGCACTCTAACACTTGAAGGCGCCCATGTTGAAAGTGGCGAGATGATAGACATGATTAAAGACATGATAGAAACAACAATCAGAGCCCAGTGGAAAAAAAATGTGCAAGCAATGATAACTCCCGCCAAAAGATCGAACATTGTCCAAAAACTACATGAATTCTGCATGGACTGGCTGGGGGGAGAACAGGGAGGATGGATAGCAAAGATTCAGTGAATCAGTGGGATGGCTGGCACCTGGATGGCAACGGTCGTCTGGACGCATCGCAGAAAAACTACCGATTGATCTTCCACGATTGGACTGCAATTCCCAGCAACATCCCACTCCCCCCTGCCTCTGAATGCCCTGACCTCTTCCCCTTACCCAACAATATTTTGATGGAATTGAGCTGGTATGGCCGTGACACAGGGTAACCTCTCCAATAGTGATTTTTGTGAACCGATCAGGATGGATAAGGGAATAAGGAGGACCCGTAGCCTGCCCCAGTCGCCCCCTGGAAGCAGAACCCGCCTCCCCACCCCCTTGTACATCAGGCCGGTCCACTGAAGACACGGCCGGATTTGGTACCCCAGCACGCAAAGGAGATCTAATTAATGATGAATGATGGTGGTCAGGCGCTTGTTCACTCCTGCACAGTGAATCCCCTGAGGATCTCAGGGTAATCAATTCTGGCAGGCAAGTCCACGATCTCAACGGAAAAGGGAGGCTTTTAAAAGCAAAGGACGGAGGGAGAGGCTAGTTTCTCAACAGTAGATATCAGGCGCCTGGAGTTAAGGCGAAGAGGTTTCCTCCCCTTACTTAGGAACCTGCACAGTCAATCCTCTGGTGACCAGAGCAATCAATGCTGGCAGGTTTCATAACCAGTCAATTTCTCTTGATCCAGTCTGTATCAATTCGGCAATGCATTCTGTAAAGGGACGCTGGACCCATTTTCCAGCAGGTGATGCTCCCCACCAATAGATGGAGCCTCCCCCCGGGTGCTAGTGGTGTCTGGCCCAGTCAGCACCACTAGCACTGCAGGGGTGTGTGTGTTAAAAAAAAAAAAAAGACCCCGTCGTGTACCGGATAGACCCCCGGGCCTAGCCCAGTATCATAGCTATGTATGTTTGTATGAGGCCGTAGGCTATGTGTATATTTTTCGCGAGCCATGCTTTTGTCTGCCCGAAGGCTATATATGTGCTCTTTGTAACTGTATACCGAGATGTATATACCATGAAGAGGGAACTATGTGTCCGCTGAAGAGATGACAGGCCAAGCTGGACAAGACCCTTTCCAAAGTCCTGAGCCAGACTCAAACCTGTGATCTATGACACGTGACCTGAAGACCCTACCATTTGGTTGTTCTAAAAAAAAAAAAAAAAAAAAAAAGGGGAAAAAAGACCCTACCATCTGAGCAACAATTGCAAACGGCACCTGTGTGTGATATGCCAGACTGGGGAGATAAAAAAGCCCAGGTTGTTGTAGAGGTGGGATACTAGACGGATGGCAGTCACCCACAGTACTCGGCCACTTGGTTGTGGGTGGGGTCTTCACAGGGGTTCATCTGGACTACCGAGTGGCCGAGTACTGTGGGTGACTGCCATCCGTCTAGTATCCCACCTCTACAAACAACCTGGGCTTAAAAAAAAAAAAAAAAAAAAAAAAAAAAAAAACCAGGAGCAACAGCCACAAGCAACCCACGAAGTATCAAGACCCGACATTGGGCCTTGGGCCTTGGGTGGTGCGCCATGCATAGGCTCGAGGGCGTGTGCCGTGAGTTATTCTAACACCCTGCTGCAGCCCTTGGGCCTTGGGTGGTGCGCTATGCATCGGCTCGAGGGTGTGTGTGTCCAGCCATGCATGTGTTATTCTAACACCCTGCTGGTGTCCATGCGCAAGGCTGCGATTGAGTTTTGAACCCGCAGCCTCATACCACACCGCGCATTTCCAACCGGTGCTCTAACCACTGAGCTACATCAACTGGACCTACCACTACTGCTAAACGTATACAGGGGAGCCCTGCAAGCATAGCTATGAGCTACCTCTCACAATCAAGGGGATGCGTCATGCATGTTGGCCCCCCCCGCCAACAATTCGGCGCTCTCTGGGAGGGGCCCCCTGCTGTTACTTGATGGAGGCGGGGCAAGTAGATGATGGGAAGCGCAGCCACTGGCAAAATGGTCCACACCTTTCGCTCCCCTCGTGCGAGCAGTGCTGTTTCCGCGGATCCCAAGGTTATCCTTTGACACGAGAAAGAATGGGCGGGGCGGAACTCGCGCGCTTTTTTCAAATGAAAATTCGCTATCGGAACTTCCGACTGTGTGCGTGGATTTTCGAAAACTGGCGCGGGCGGGAGCTCCTGGACACGAAAGTTTTGAAACCGCTCGCGGCGAGCATTGAGCTCCCTGGGACTACCAACTGGCAGTAACATGCCTGACCTGACCGGGAAGAACTCAGGCAACGAAAATGGACAAGGGACACGGGCATAGGCCAACTGACGTCCTCCGTCCTCTTCATGCACTGTCTCCGCCTCTGCATAAATAGGACGCTGTGCCTTGGACGCATGTGATCATTGCTCACTTGCAGTCTCTTAGACGGTCGAAGTCCCCTCCCTTCCATTCATTGCTCTTTTGTCATGTATTCTACAGACTCTTATCTAGGATCATTGGGTTGTTGATTGCGTCATATTAACAATTACCTCGTCTCTCAGCTGGCCCAAGGCGATCTTAGCAGGGTGATCGGGCTGAATTCGCAGCCATTGATGACTGCCTGTGCAAGTACTGCTGTTGCGACAGCGGGGCAGCCGAATAAAGAGTCCACTCATCGTCATCGTCATCGGCGCGACGCAAATCAAGAGAGTTTTCGGGCGTGCCTATCATACTGACCAAGTAGCTGGCTGAATATCTCTCTGTATGTGAGTGTGTGTTTTCGGGCGTGCCAGTGACCAGTCTTAGTCCGTCCCTCGGTCTCGGTCTTTGTGTCTCTCTCTGCCACTTCCTGCTTCTGCCGCGACCAAGAGGGAGATGACGGAGAGGAGCCTCTCTCTTCGGATTGGTTCTGCCGGTCCTCAGCCCTTCAATCGAAACGGAATCTAACTTAAGAAGAGGACCGGATTCATTCATTCGCCCGTCTTCCGACTCTTTCCGGTTGTCATTCCTTCCCTACTCCAGGAGTCCAGGGTACCTGCTCGAGCTTAGCAACGTTGCATCTCGCTTGCTTCTGCTAATCATGTCGTAGCGGTTCATCTGCTAATCCAACTGGAGCCGGATGCATCTGCCCATCCATTCAGTTTGAGTGGGAAATGCATGGCTGACACGGCAGTGACGATTGAAGTGGTTGGCGAGCGCTGGACGGTCCTGTTTCGTTTGGAAGCACGCGACGAGGACGAATTTAACGGTGCACAAGACGACCTCGCATTGATGTTTCCCTGACAGCGTTCATAGTGATCAACTGAGGAAGAGTGAGAGAATCCATAGAAGGAACAGGGCCAGGGGTTTGTTGAGTAGATTGAGTGAGGGGAAAGTGCCTTAGTCAATCTCGTAACTCGTTTAACTTCGAGGAGGGTAGGGTACTGCGGCTGAACTCTGACTTATGCTGCGCCTTCATCACCGTCGGATTAGCGTAGTGTACCACTTAATCTGAGCCCTTCACTCTCGCACTCGAGGGAAGTACTCTCTCTGTCTCTCTCTCTCTCTCTCTCTCTCTCTCTCTCTCTCTC
>BFEA01000400.1:431273-443955 GCA_003427395.1 Chara braunii
CTCTCTCTCTCTCTCTCTCTCTCTCTCTCTCTCTCTCTCTCTCTCGTTTCTCCTTTTTTTCCGAGGAAAAACAGGGATGCTTACCCTATAAGTTCTCAAGAGACACTCACATCGAAGCAATAAATCGAATTGGTCATTCTACATGTCGTGAGTAATTCATTTACAGCCGTCTTCTGCTGAAAGTCAATGGCGACAATCCCACTTGAAGTTCGTGTTTCCTCTTTCACTATGTTTGAAAGAAGGAGAGTCTGGAGAGATGCTTGGCATTCGACTTGTGATGGGATATCGATTAACGGCGAAGGCCTTGTGCATTCTGCTTGTCGGTTGTAGGAACCATGCAAGTTTTGGATGTCCGCCATTCAGAGCTCTTCCTCCATGATGAAGCAATAAATGGGACTTGGAAGTACGAGGAGAGTTACTCCAGGACCAGCACTGCGCACACTCCGGCAGCCATGGCTGGAATTATCGATGTTGCCCAACTGGGACGGCCTAGCACCCAGTGTAAGCAGAGGGATGAGACCTACGCACCCAGTGGAAACATGGAGGGAAAACCTCCATGTTTTCTTGTTGGACTTCTTGGGCTCAGAGCTGTGCACTGTGCAGTGCTCTAACACGTTTTTTTTATAACTTTATTCGATTTGGAACTTTGCTCCGTTCTTTTGGCGAGGAGCATCACCTGCCACCTGCGGTTTCCTGGATGCTAATCATCAGCTAATTGGAAAAGAAAACAGCGGAATTGTAATCGAATCTGTCTATTTAAGTTTGGTACTGAGTCTACTGACTCTTGACCTCTCCCTGAGTCCCTGGACCTTTTACGACTATCTGCTAACGGTATGATCGGTATCCACCCGAGCTGTAAGTGTGGGCTGGGACTGGGGCTGGGGCTGGGGCTGGGGTTGTGGGACGAGAAAGGCGGCGGACAGGAACATAAACACATGCAGATGCGCAAGAGGGAGCGAGCGAGAGAGAGAGAGAGAGAGAGAGAGAGAGAGAGAGAGAGAGAGAGAGAGAGAGAGAGAGAGAGAGAGAGAGAGAGAGAGAGAGAGAGAGAACTATGATGAGCCTGAGGATAAGTGATTTGCGGAAAGTGCTCATGGACAACTCTTGGTGACATGAGCGTTCGGGTCTGGTGTTGTGATGTGTTGCACTGTGCACTGTGCAGTGATCCTTAATGTGAAGTCATGGGCACCTTCAGGTCCTGATTGGCATCCGCGAGGGAGAGTGTCTCGCTTTGCTGCGGCTGTCTTCACCAACCTTCAGAAAAACGAAGGTAGATGAGCGTGTCATACTGTGATAATGTGTGATTTCATTCCCCTTGCCTTGGATCTGTGCCTCCGCTGCATCTGCATCTGCATTTGCATCTGCATCAGCATCAGCATCAGCATCAGCATCAGCATCATATTCCGTTTCAGATTCTCGCAAATGCTAATTGACCACCATCTCCTTGAGAATGATCAGACTCATCCCTATGATCCCTGTGCAAATCACTTTCAATCTTTCCTGTGGTTTTGCTGGTTGGTGAGTACTAAGTGGTAAAAAGCCGTTATGGCAGAGTCAGGCAGACCTCTCCGGTGAGTCCGGTCCTCTTGTCTTGGGCATGAACTATGAAGTACTATGAACTATGAAGTCCTCTTTTGGGAAAAGTAGTATTATACTAGTATATTCTCCCCACTAGCATGGTAGCTTTAGCTTTAGGCAGCAAATTGGAAATGTGGTTCTCGTTGCGGGTGTGAATCAGACAGTTGTTGGGACATCCGTTAAAAAATGGAACGATCCATAGAAGATTAGCATGGTCCCTGTATAAGAATGACAAACCTTAGATCTTGAAAATAATGTTTCACTCAAAAAAGAAGAAAAGAAGAGGGGGGGGGGAAAGAAACAGAGTCTGTGAGGGCGACAGGGCTGGACCCGGCTGGTGTCAAGACTGTCAGTGGAATTGACTCATGTCTTCACCCGAATAGAACGCCCAGTCATTATCGCTGTGTCTGGAGTCTGGACCTACAGTTGTGCCAGTTTGCCAAATACAGCTAATATAATAACTGGGCAGTCGATTCCAGCGAAGACAGTAGATCTTGCAAGGGTTTCACAAATTCACAAGCTTCTTGTTCGTTGGTGTCCCAAGGATCATCAGTGAGCGCATCTTGGGCAGGTTGTTGAGGTTCAACGTCCTCGCGAGCATTCTAAAAACGACTAGTATAGATCTGTCTCTCACATCCAATGGCATGCTGCTTTCCTAGACTCGTGTTCAATCATTCAATGGTCATCACAACACGCAGCGAACAACACTGTGACAGAGCTGTCAAGATTTACTGAATATGCATACAGGAGCAAAAAAAAAAAAAAAAGAAAAGAAAAAAGCATAGTACTACTCTGCTAGTGTGTAACGGACTCAATGACATCAGGAAAACTAGCTCCACCCTAACCTATCCTTTTCTTCCTTCTTTGCACTGTACTGCTCGTCTGCGACTCTGAGCAGATGTTCCATCAGTGATTCCTGGGTATGGAAGTATCGTTCAGCATATATTATCAGTTGGAAAGCGTGCCATCACTTTGTGCAAGTCCTTCAGAATATAATATATATCTGTCTCCTGACTGTAGTTTCTGGAACTTGGTAGAATCATGAAGGTAGTCTCTTATTATGGTGTTGGATCCTGAGTCTTTATGGTTTTGTCTTTTGTTTTTGAACTCGCAACGAAGTTGCCTCTTTCCTTTTCTTCTCTTTCCTCACAATCCTCAGAAGCACCCATAGAGGTCAACAATGTGTTTTAGTTGTTTTCCAATTGCCATCTAGTCTTTTGAGCTTTTCTTGGAAGCATGGCATGGATTACTTCAGTGCCGTAGCGAGTTTCAACTTTCAAGTTCTGACTTTCAGCCTCAGGGTGCTGAGTGAGCAATGGCCGTAAGGGCCGGAAGATTTCTTATCATCACCATTGCTGCATCTGTTGCTTCCACTTGGTCGTCATTGGCAGGGCTGGTTACCAAATGCCAGGTGATGAGGGAAGGGAATCAAGGTCCCGTGGTGGCCATCCAGGTCACACACCAACTCAATTGATAGGACGAGTCCACCCGTTGCGGGTTGTACACTGTCCATTGTACACAAGCGGGGAGCTTAATGGAGAATCGAGGAGAGCCTGCAATTGTGGGCAATCATAAAATCAAGATTCAAGACGGTCCTTCTGTGGGCGATATGTTCTTTATGGCCCAACTTGTGAAGTAAGTGCCAACAGACAACAGGACAGTCACTAGCAGGAGCCTTGCAAGAGCCCTGACTACTGAGGAACTGAGATGGTGTGTGAGTGTCTTGTCCAATGCGCTGCGGCGCTCGATGTTAGATGGATCATGTGAAATTGGGTGAACGTATTGCACCACTGTCTTAGTGCCAATAATTCGGTCGTGATCGCTCCAGCATGCTGCATGGGCGTGAAGTTGTCGTCCGTGAACCTGTGGGTTCTCCAACAGGATGATGCGTCATCCTGTGCGGCTTTTGCGAACAGGCTGCAGGTCTTCTTGATCTGATCACCCACCTCTGGTCGTCTTGATCAGATCACCTCTGATATTACCATCGTGACAGTGACATTGTTGCTATGGTTTGACTGTTTGAGGTAGCATCATTGTTATTCGTTTGGTAGCCTTCACTTATATATTTTATTACGATTTAATTATTTTAGCTCTGGGTACTATTTGTTAGCCATTGGCACATTGCTATTAAGATTGACATCATGAGGTTTCTTGTCACATGTATCTAGTAAGCAGTTGCCCTGCTATCCTATGCGTAGGAAACTCGTTAACTGTTTCGATTCTTTTGAATTATAATTATTAATTTTACATTCAATTTGATGAAGATCACATCTCTCCAGTCCTTTCTCTTAAAGCTTTCTTTCTTCTCCTTGTTTTTGGGTCCGATTACCCTCAATATATATACGTCACTGTGACACTCTAACATCGGATTCCCAGACTTAGATTTGAAATATATTGCTGTTGGAAATGTATGTATTATGTAATATATGAAGTTCACAGAATTTCTTCTGCTCCGAATGAAAGTAACAGACTAACAGTTTACTGCGGATTTCGAGTGCTGGTACTGCAGTTTGACGTGCTTGGAAATTGCTCCTTTTCGCAGGGGCTTTGGCGAAAAATTGAAAATCCCTAGTAATTTATTTGCCTGTAAGAGTCGGTAAGACCAGTTTGTGTTTGTTTCAGCTAGGTATTCAACCATTTTGTATTCTGGTACATGGTGGTCCCCATAAATGTTATATTGACTAATCTCCCCGTGTCCGTTGAGTCGTTGACAAATTAATAGGCTCGCCGAGTCGCCATCAGGAATGTTATATTGACTAATTTTCCCGTGTCCGTTGACAAATTAATACGCTTGCCGAGTCGCCATGGACTCTGGAATTTGGCGTTTTACCGCTGAAGCCTGACGGTAATTTAAAGGTGGGCCTCAGTTTACTAATTCGGCTTCGTTGTGTTTTCCAACTTGTCCCTGATATCAATTTATCAAATCCATGTACTAGTGCATTGAAGAGAGATCTTCTCCCCAGCCTGAGGGTGTTTCGCCTCCAATTGTGTCCTGCCTTTCTCAATGCCAAGGCATCCACCCAAATGCATTATATTTTTGGATAGAGCAGGGGCTGCAGGGCCCTTTGCACCTTCCTTCTCCCTTTAACTGACATTTTGTTAGAACTGACAATTTTTTTTCTAAATTCATGAAATTGAGCATACGAGAAAAAAGAAAAAACAGCATTTTTTAGCGTTTCTTTGTCCCCATGACGTCAGGCCATCTAATGGTCGGGCGTCGTGACGATGATCCGATGTACTTCAATTTTGTTTCATTTTTTTTGGACCCTCGGATGCATTTTGACGGTACTTTACGTTGAGATACATCAGATGCCATTGGTCAAAGTGAGATAACCACTTTCTCAACCAATGAGCAATGAAATTTTGACGAAGTCCACTGTCGTGAATTTAGGAAAAAAAATGTCAGTGTTTGAGGGAGACTTCTTGCCGTTCTTGGAGGTTCAGACTTTGAAATTGTATTATGGGGAGAGATTATTATCATAATGTTTGGCAAAGGGATTTGGGGCCTCGGAGGAGAGATTATTCTGATTATGGTTGTTAAATTTGGGCTTTCTCTCTTCTCCTTCCTCATCGTCGTCCTCTTCACGACCGCTCATCATCTCTGGTATCTCCCCGTGTGTGTAAAGGACCAAGGAGGGATCTTTCTCTCCCTCGGCCACTCTCCTTGCCATTCTGAGTGATGATGGTGAGTGTATTGTTTGAGTTCCAAGTCATGTGAGTCAGGCTGGTTGACTCTGGAGCTCTGATGCATTGTATAATTTGTATTCCTGTTTCTCTTCACTTTGCAATCTTTGGATATCCTGAGGCTTCGACCCGCGCCATCATCGCTGCCACGCCAGTCTGCTGTTTGGCATGTGACACACAGTGACAGTATGCCTCAGGATCGCGATGCCATGTGTGTCACACTGTCACAGTGTGTGTGATGTTGTTCTCCGGGCTAATCCTTGTGATTTCTGTCACACTGTCACAGTGTGTGTGATGTTGTTCTCCGGGCTAAGCCTTGTGATTGCTGTTCAATTTCAGTCCTATGGGTAATTCGTTCAAGCTGATGGATTGAAGCAGTCATTTTTGCCGAATCCATCTCAGTCTTGCCAATTTGAATTTATTCCCTTCATTTGAAGAGCAGGCCTATCATGCCTATCGTCGCGAGGGGCGTTCAAAACCAATGTAAACAGTAGGCTCAGTGTAACAGTTCAGACTCTTCTCATCACTTCACTGACTTCAGACATTGAAGATCATAATTGTGGCTTCCATTCTCTTTGTCGAACTTGATTAGGTCCTAATGCGCCACATTCGTTGCGCCACGAGTAGGCTACTCGGCTCCCTGAATCAAAAGAGCTGGGCCTCGGCTCGAATGTTTTGGAAGCCAATGGAAGGGGAATCATTGGCACCGGATTGCGGATTGCGACCCCGCACAACAGTTTCTGCCGGGAAAGCCCACAGATCACTGGCAGGGGATCGGGGCACTGCACAACTGGTTCTTGGTTCTGCTAGGAAATAATCCCAGAACTGAGCGAACCGCAGGAGGAAGGCGAATGTTTAATCATGTGAAGTTGTTGTAAGTAAACACAGGCAAGACAATACATTCACGATGACTCGCCACCTCATCGCATTCGCCACCTCATCGCATTCGCCACCTCATCGCATAAGCAATACAAGTCGTAGAGTTCGAAAGGTCACACTAAATGGACACTCACGAGCCACGGCCAAGACCTATATTAGAAGATAGAAAAATGCATTTGCCATGATTACTTAGCCGTCTCCTCAGGCTGATGTTGCTCCCAAATTCCCAATAGCTTTTGGCTGGTGGAGGGGCATTGGCCGCGAGGGGGGGGGAAGGTCTATGGTTGTTTCGCTTTCACCCGGCGGGCTGCTCCTTTCCTACAGATTAAGCACAGAGTCACAGGGCCTGGCATCCTTTTTAACGTTTTTGACCCCTCAGTTACGCTTCGCACTCATGAATCAGATCTGTTTGCTCACTGTTGCTGTGCTCTTACTGTGTCACATGTGTCACACGTGTCACACGTGTCACACGTGTGTACCAACTCAGTCTACATATTAAGCCTACTAGTAGGCTGTTTCACAGTTTCAGTTGAGGTCTGGTGTTGATCTGGCAGACTGGCACTCAGTCTGACTGGCAGACAAAATTGCTGTGGTTCTCTTGATACTTTATTCATATAGTACCTCTGAGTCACTGCCTGCTGCTTCCCTTTGTTCCTCTTGATCCTCTTGAAGTATTTCCAGGACAGTCACTCCAGGAGTGCATCCCCCCATGCCCACCTGCGGAAACCTCCCGTATTTCCTGCTGCCCAATGCATTCGTCTGCCAAATAACTCTGGAGTCTGGAATCTCTACCGAGCCAGCCGGGACACCACACTGCATGTGCTTCAGCCCACACTGCCCCACAGGAGGCCCTCTCAGGCTCACTACACTGCATGTTCCTCAGCTGCCTCAGATCCTCTATTCCATCCTGATATGTCAGGCAGGATTGCTGTAGTACCTGCATTCCCATCCCTAGTCCTTGCACCACTGGAGATGTGTCAGGAGACTCTAGCCAGCATGCTTAGGCCCAACACTGTCAGGCTCTGCATTACTTGGGTATGGGCCCAAACTTTCTGGAGCAGGGCCTGTTCTTCCACAGGCCCTGGGATGACTATATGATTACCTGCACATAACGCCATGATTCTCAATGCCTTTGGAAGCTTGGACTTTTTTTGGAGTGAAAACTCAGTGAACATCATGATGCTGGGTGACTCTCTCGGAGTCTCTCCTTCCTCATCTGCGACCGTGACAGTGTCACTGTGTACTCCAGCTTGGATGAGCGTTTCAAAATGTTGTAGTATAGGAAGGTTCTGCATTCCCCTTTCAAGTTCTTTCTCCACTCCCCTGCTGTTGGTTCAATCAGAAGTCTAGGCAATCTTGTGCCCTGCACAGCAGGTTGTAGGTCGTGGCTGTCAGCTGCCGGCTGAGGAATTTTTTTTTTTTGGGGGGGGGGGGWKKTGGGGGGGGGGGGCGGAAGGGACCGAAGGGGTGGAGCCAAAACTTTTTGTGCTGCCTCAAGGGTTTGATCATACACAAATGTGATACCCGGTTATTCCTTGCTGAAGGTGAGACTACGAGGGCCGCTGTAAAGGAAAAGGGAGTTTGGTCATCGTTGCTGTCTGACAATGGAGAATCTGACTTGCATGCAGCATGGGAACATTGGGAAGGAGACAAAAAACAGTGCGAGGGCGGTAATGGCGCTTGCAATGGGGGATTTCGAATGAGAGGATCCGAAATAAAAGAAGCAAAAAAAAAAGGGGAGGCTGTGACAGTCACGGTGTTGTCAGAGCGCTCAATGCCATCCTGGGAGGCTACTATGTGTCAGAAAGCTTTCCATGCCTTGGAATGGGCATGAGTCCCATTTCATTCAATCGGGGGAAGTTGTGATGGGGGTGCCAAGTGCCATATGGGACCGACTAGGAGAGGACCATAAAGTTCGAGCAGCGGAGAATGATTTTTTCCTTTTTTTTGGGGGGGGGAAAAGGGTTGGACAGGGGGAAGGGATAAGCAAAAGAATCAATCAACATGAACTCGTCACCTCTGAAGTGGCATTCATGATGCAAGTTGGAATCTGTTGGATAAATGAAATCTCCCTGCGTGTCTACGTATGAACACGTTGTATGGGATGTACATATGTAAGGTGCATGCAACATTAAAGTTGTGCACATTCGACCCCCGTACCTATACAGTCAAGTACAATCCTGTGTCTCCCAACATGTTCCGCGAACCGCATACGTTGCATGTGCCCGGCGGGACGGGCTGTAAGCCAGTGGCCCTACCCCTGGGCCTAAAAAGAACTTAAAAATAACAAAAGAAGTTTCAAACCTCACACGAACCACCTCCAGGGTTAACTCAAGGGTTTAAGGTTTAGGTTTAGGGTTAAGTGTTTAAGATTTTGAGTTTAGGGTAAAGGGTCATGGGTTTGGGATTTAGGGTTGACAGCTTAGGGTATACTAGGGTATACTAGGTGTATTCAGGGTTAGGGTGTAGGGTTTAGGATGTAGAATTTAGAGTTAGAGTTTGGAGTTTGGGTGTACTAGGTAATAGGGCTTAGGGAACAGGGCTTAGGGCTCAGGGCTTAGGGCTTAGGCCTGGGGCTTTGGGCTTGGGGCTTGGGGCTTGGGGCTTGGGGCTTAGGGTTTAGGGTTTAGGGTTTTAATTACGGTTGAGGGCACAGCGTACTGGTTGTAGGCCGTGCTGTCTATAGATAGAGTTGAACATCTATAGATAGAGCCCTGAACTCTATCTTAGGGTTTAGGGTTTAGGGTTCAGGGTTTAGGTTGAGGGCACGGCGTACTGGTTCAGGGCTTAGAGATTAGGGTTGTAAATCCATGGAGTTAGATTTTTTTTATTATTTTTTTTTTTTATTTTTTTTATGCAGTTAGAATTTGATCCTTACAACTATACATATTCGAATGGACCCTTAGATTCTGAATCTGATGGACGTCCACGGATCTACAGATCTATTGGTCTATTTATAGAAGTAATGATTGATTGTCTCTCTGTATGTCTATAGATAGAGTTGAACTGTTGACCATTAAACCACCAGGCTGAGTACCTTTGTCAGCTATTGATGACAAGCCTAAAAGTGCCCTGTGCGGCAATTTTTGCTGAGCCTGAAAGGCGTTGATACCAGCACACTGAAAAAAAGAGGGTGGTACCGGGGTACCACCCTCAGGTTCTGTGAAATCCGTCCGCTGCACCTCTGGCTAGCAGACAGACTACAAAGGAGGACGTTGTAGAAACAAGCCAAGAGGAAGAAAAATGGAAAAAAAAAATAAAAAAAATTGAAAGATGCTGAGAGATTGCTCCCCGCCTCTGACGGCGAGTCACAGGTACCTCACTCTACGAATAGCAAGTCAAAGAAAAAAAAAGAAAAAAAAAGAAAAAAGTGAAAAAGTAATAGCGAGCTACTCAGCCTTGTCCAGTCGTGTACCACCCCAGGCCACAAGTGCGGTCAGATCCATTATTGACAGAGCTGTGTGGGAGTCTAAAGGAAATGAATGGGCTGACAAGCAACCAATTGCTCCCCCGCTTCAGATATGAGGGACATAATAAAAAAACAGAAAAAGGAGATGAGAAACATGAAGAAAAAAAAACTTTTAAGGCATAAAGGCAGAACGACTCGTGATGGGTGTATCTCCCCATGTTCCAGCTGAAGATTCATTTCATTTGCACTTTAAATTGCAGAGTAGTGGAGCTAGGACCTTTGTTTCCGCGTCTGCTTCATGGTTCAACAGGACCAGTAAGAACTGTCTTTTCTTTTCTTTTCTTTTTCTTTTTTTTTTTTTTTTTNTTTTTCTGAGTTCTCTTAATATGCCCGCCTTTGTTGGCAGGGCGGTCCCTTCTCGTTTTGCTGTGCTGCGTCCCTGTACGTGCCTTCGAAACGGGTGGAGATGAACAAGACCATCTGCAAAAGAAAAGATGAAGTCTTAGAGAACAGCGGGGGCCCACTGAACAAGGAGGCGCCTGCCTCATTTTCCTGGAGACCTGCTGTCTCCAGAAATGAGGCAGGCGCCTCTTTTTTTTTTTTTTTTTTTTTTTTTTTTTTTTTTTTTTTTTTCAACGGGTGCGAACTCGCTCGTTTTTCTATCTGGTGGGCCACCTATTGTTTTTTGTTTGCTTCTTTTTTTTTCCACCCTTTCGTTTCCGTCTGTGTCGTTGTGCCTGTAGTTTTGTCCGCGCGCACATGCGCGGATGAACCAGGAAGAGACGAGCAGTCCCTTCGCCGCTTTTCCTTGGGGCCACCGACTTTGTCCCCCGTTGCACTACCAGGCCTTCCCCGACGCCCATGCGCAGAATCCGATTTGTTTTTCAAGCGGGAAAAAGGTACTGGTGGTTTAACATACGTATAGATCTACAGACGTGAAAAAAAAATGAATCTCTATTCCGATTTGTTTTTCAAGCGGGGAAAAAGATGCGTTGACAAATATAAGCACAAAATTTATGTCTATAATGCGCGCGTAAAGAATTTAAAGATGGTTAATGGAGTCTCACCCACGGTACCTTCAAATCTTGCATTTGGCCCTGGATATCTTTGAATGAGATTTCTGGGCCCAATTATAATGTTTCCGGTCGCTTTGGTCCCATCTCTCTGCAGTGAGTCTCTGTTGTAGCTTCGCTGTGCCAACCTCAATGCGTCCCTTGCCTGTTCTGAATCTCCGGGCAGTGCTGTGACATAAACTGAAAGTCCTCTCCATGCTGACCTCCTGACTGCTGCTCATTGACAAGTGCCAACCTCTGACGAGGGGTTGGGTGTCAGTCTTATGGGGTGCAATCTGAAACCAGCAGTACATTTCCCAGCCAAAAAATCAAATATGCGGCTTGCATGCTGCCACAACTTTTGGGTCTTCGCCTCCAGACCAAAATGTCTGGCGGCGCCAGCCAAAAGGAGCCCCACGCCTGTTCATCTTTTTTCGCTGCACAACGCATGTCCAACCCAGTTGCTGAGTAGAAAAGTGCCTCAGATGTACTGGTGGCTTTAAAGGATGCAGAGCAGGGGTGCCATGTGTCATCCTAGGCTTGCCTCCTCCTTGGTGAATGGAAGAATATGACTAACTTAAAGATGCACATCTGAGAATCATATGCCACCAGCGGTTCCTTGTGCCGCTTGCGGGCCTGCCACAACCTGTGAGGGCAAGGACGCACTCATTTTCCCTTGCCAATTATGGCGTGTTAAAAACCACCAGTACTTGGCCCAGCTAGCGGCCGGCGAGGGAAAAAAGGGAGTACGAAACGTTTCTAGTCGGATGAATTTGGGCGCTCCTGTAGTGGCCCGTATGTTTCCCAGAATCATGGCTTGTTAACGGGCACAACTTTAGGAAGTACTGGTGGTTTAAACTTTGGCCGCAGTGTTCTGCGGAGTCGAAAGGCATAGTACCCATATCCTTGCCGGGCGGCCGAAGTCAGTTGGCCACCCAAAATCAGGAGGTTTGGGATCGCTGTCGGCTAGGCTAAGCTAGCTAGGCGTGTTTTTTTTTGTTTTTTGTTTTTTTAAAAGCTAGGCGTGTTTTGGGGGTACTAACCGTTTCTTTTGTCTCGCACATGGTGTAGGAAAATAGAGTGTTCGGGTCGACCCCTGTTTTCTGCCTGATCACTTGCTGACTCGCATCAGGACTTCTTGGATTGTGGGGATACGCGCACTTCTGCTTAAAGTTTTGGAAGTGAACCTAGTCCAAATTATGGTCTGAGTCATGCCTTGCTCTTGTTGTCCAATGTTTTGCCAGAAGGATGACTGGTCTAGTGCTGGCTCCCATCGATCATAATCGTGGGGACACCCTGGTATGTTGTCTATCTGTTTACAGGAAAGGTCTCGAAAAACTATTTCTGAAAGACGAGGGACTTTCTCATTGTTTGGTTTCTGAGTCTGATTTGCTATAGAGTTATGCTAATTCCTACATGGCTGGTATGTTTCATAAGATTGCTGTTGTGAATAGAAAGGATGGACCGCGAAAGGTTACGGAATACCCGAACATAAGTATAATATCAACAATGGAAACCAATATGGCGCCCCCATTCTCGGAGCCCTTTAATCGAAGGTGTGAATTAGTACGAGCCAAGGGGCTTAAACCCTTAGTATCTTTCCCAGGCAAACAAAAAAAGGCCTGCCGGTTAACGCGGAGGCTGGCCCCGGGCAGCCGCGTCGGCCAGGCACATCCCGAATGCTCGGGGCTCAGCACCCGCGGCCGACACATGGGAAAGGTACTGGCGGTTTTCGCCGGTCTAATATCACAAATTCCCTCCCGCACAAACTTTAATTTGAAAAATCCCACTGATCTCCGGGCCCTGCTTCTCTTGGGAAAAGTAACGAACGAAATGTCTGTAATAAATTTTATTTTTTTTTGGAGAAATGTCTGTAATAATAAATTGGAAATCGTCGGTTACAGCTTTGATATAAAGGATCTGTTTTGTGACGTACCTCATCCCGTGATTCTTGGTGCTCTTGACTTGGATACAAAATTTACATCAGAAAAAAAGTCCAAGGACTCTGAGGTCTTCGAGTTGCGAGATTTGAAAAAGGTGCAACATTTGCCAAAATGAACCGAAACGGTACAGTCGCCCG
>BFEA01000400.1:444109-456881 GCA_003427395.1 Chara braunii
GGGTTGGAGGAGGTGGGGAGGGAGGGGGAAAGGGGGTGGGGGGGTGGGGGGGTGTTCTGCGGTTGCTCATACCGGTCCAAGCAACCGGTTGTGGTATCCGCAATCACTGCCATCACCTCCTCCTCCTTTCCCCCTCCTCCTCCTTTCTCCCTCCTCCTCCTTTCTCCCTTCTCCTCCTCATTTACATTCGCCCTGTCTTGCCACGCGGATATCACCGCCCCCCTCCCAACCCTTTCATCAAACACCATCTCCCTCCTAAGTTCCTAACCAATCACTCTGTTGCCATGTGGCCCAGTCCCGCCACAGTGGCAAAAGTGACGACGATGACGCTGACGTGATAAAAAAAAAAAAGAAAAAAAAAGAGAATAAGTGAGGTGGAGAAGAAAGGAAGAGGAGGAGGAGGTGAAGAACCCCGAAGAAGCAAGAAAAGAGGACCAAGAGGAGGAGGTGGAGGAGGAGGAGAAGGACGAAAGGAGGAGGGAGAGGAGGAGGATGAGCAGGAGGAGAAGGAGAAGGAAGAAAGGAGGAAAGGAGGAGGAGGAGGAGGTTGATGAGGGGAAGAAGCAAGAAAGGAGGAGGAGGAGGAGGAGGGGGAAGAGGAAAGGAGTTGGTGATTCGGATCACAAAGGCCTTTCTTCCTCCTCCTCTTTACTACTACTCCTACGCCTACTCCTTTCTTCATCCCGTTGCCACATCACACAGCATCACCAACAAGTCTTAGAGCGAAGAAAGCAGGTGGACAAGGAGAGCAGGACGAGGGCGAAGAAAGGAGGAGGATGACAAAGAAAGCACAAGGGCGAGGATGACGACGAGAAAAAGCACAGAAGAAGAAATACAAGCAGATGAGGAAGACGCCTGAAGGAGGACAAGGAGATGGTCGGCCAGGCACATCCCAAAAAAAGGGGTCTGCGGGGCCCTGATTGAGCCTGGAATTCGAATCCGAACCCCAATTGAGCCTGGGCCGTTGATCGTCTTGGATCAATAGCGCAGATTACAATAGGGAAAAAAGGGGTCTGCTGGGCCCCAATTTCTTTTTCCGGCGCCTTCGATTAGGGAGTGCCGGTCTCTGTGCCCAGTTGTAACTGTCTGTGCCCGCCCTAAGGCGGCCCTTGATGGGTAGGGTAGGTGGTCTATCCTGTCAGGACAGCCATTGGCTGCCGCTGCCAGCAATCACGACGGGTCTGGTCCTGGGCTGTGACGCCCAAACCTCACGCCCGGTGCGACTTCCTGATCGGAGTGGGATGTGGGCCTGGAAGTGCGGAAAGGGGTGTGCCAAGGATTTTTGGGAAAGTGGGGGGGTGGAGTCTCAGGTCAGAACTGAGATCTCCTGTGGCAAGGTTTCAGGGGCATAGGCGCAATAAGGCTAAGGGACGAGTTGCTTTCGGTCTGATGGTGGTCGATGTCGTGCAGCATAAGGCAGATGGCATGCGCAGCGCATCCCGGGCCGTCCGATCCGCCTGCTTGGTGATGGCGGTTCGGGAGAGGTCCCTCCGTGAGGGTTGTGATTCCTATGAGTCGAACCTCCGGGTGCAGGCGCTTGTCGGTTGTCGTCGTGTGTTACGGATAGGCTCCGTAATTCCAGAGGAACGGCGGTTGCCACGTCGTCTGCAGTTTATGCACGGCGTGTGGGGCCAATACGGGGCGATGGAATTCCACGGTACTACCGTAAGTTGGTGGTACGGGAGGAGGAGATGGAAGGGAGGGAAATTGGTAGCGATCACGACGAAGTCGGGGGATGTGAAGTATTGCGTGTTATACGTAGTTGGGTAATCGGGGCACCTCGGATCGCTGGCTACAGCACAGTGAAACCCCCTGGGGCACAATCGGTTCTCGGTTAGTCAGGGAAATTCTGGGTATCTACGCCCAAGATATTATTCTTCTTCCCAGTGCTCGAAGTACCCTGAGTCCCCTGTGTACCTCATCTTATCATTGCGGTGTAGTGGAAGCCTTCCGTACGCATCTGACTGGCAGGGGGATCTCCAGATATGGTCATGGTGTCGAAAATTCCTGCCAGCTCAGGTGCTTGAAAGGAGGAAAATTCCTCTCCTATCCCGATACTGGAGGTGCCAGGCTCGTCAACGATCGCGACTCGCCGCGCGTGGACACGTGTAGGCTGCGCAATTCAGATCGCGCTTACACGTATCCACATGAAGTGTTCGCTTGCACCCGGGCCTGTTGGCCGACGCTTGCGCAAAAGTGAGAGTTTAATTCATGCAGAATCGTCACGTGTCATGGATAACTTACCCAACCATGTAATCACTTAGTGGTCCCACAAGCAATCATTTCCGAGCATGCAAGGTACCATCACTCATCAGACATCACAACAACATCAGAACTCCTAGCATAATAACAGCAGATCAAGGTGATAAGCAATGATGATGATTAGGCAAAAACGACAAACATATCATTTCATCCGAGCTAGTTCATCCCATACACACAAAAGAGGGAGGACCGAGACAGAATGAGACATCATACAAGGACCAATATTGAAACAAAGATGCCGAAGGGAAATGAGAGCGAATCGCTCGAGACGAAATCAAAACTTGTATACAAAACTAAAAGGAAAAAAAACAAAGAAAATTGCAAATCCACGTCCATCAACCTCAGCTCTCTCTTCCTCTCTCTCTCTCTCTCCGATGCGGACAGTCCGTCGTCACGCACCAGCCCACGAAGTCGTCATCCCGCTTAGTCCTCCTGCACCCGTCAGGTTCGCCCGCGCGCTACAGTTCGTCGTAGCCCGACGCGTCAACCCCGCGCATTCGGCACCAGCTCGTCGGCTCGCCCGACTCCCACTTCAACTTACCTCTTACTTCGCTCGTGAACCGACCCTCACTGATCGCGCTACCCCGAGCTTCCAGCAACTGGTTAAGAGAGCTATCTAATCGCACAGCCAGAATTTATAGCGCGCATGCATGCGCGAAGCACACGGAATTGCAAGGACTTAGGAAGAGAGAAGGGAAGGGATTGCCTATGTTCTGGATGGCCAGACCGCGGCGTGGGGGACGTAGCCACTCTCCACGCATCGATCTGATCATGCAGCCCGCGGGCTAGACAGCCACAGCAAAAAGGAAAGGAGAGGGCGGGAAAGACGAGGCTCAAGAAGAGAGATACAGTTACAATGGCGCCTGCCAAAAAATTACAGTTATACACGAGATTAAGGGCGTCGACTAATCAGAGCTCCGCTGCAGCCGCAAAAAGATGCGTGCAAGAAAAACAATGCGCGGCAAAAGAAATCCCGAATTCCTAAATTCCTAAATTCCAAAATTCCAAAACTTATTGCAAAAGGAACCGAAAAGAAAGTCCGATATTCCGAGAGTCATCAAGGCTCGACAAGATCCGAAAAGGAATGAAAGAGAAAATTCAAAAGGAAAAGCGCAAAATTCCCCCGTGATCTCCGCGCCTAAAACCCGACAACAGAACAAGAAAGAAGCGACGTCAAACATTATTAGTCGCACCTTTGTCGGTGCGACAGCCACTCAATCGGCCATCCCGGGACTTGCCCGACCCTGAACCCAACCATCAGGCAAGAAGTGACGCAAAAAGACGAAGAAGCGAGGACACCGATGCAATTTTCCTTCGATCCCGATCTTCCGTATTTGGCCCAACCTTCCCATCTTAGGACCCCTCGTTGTCATCGCGCAGAAGATCGCGCAAAACAGAAAGTGGTTCGTCACAGGGCCTCTAAAAAAAAGTGAAGGCGACCACTGAAAAGGGATGCGGCCTCCAAAATTGAGGCCTGTATGGGTGCGGGTTAGTTCTTGCTTGCAGCATCTGCAACCGACCGGTAGGCCCAATCGATTGTAGGTGTTGGGCACAAGAAAGTTGTTGAGGACCGCGACTCTAACAGTTGAGCTCCAGCCATATTCTGGAAGGGCCCTGGGCACAACTACTGGTGCAGAGGCCGAGCACTCTGTAAGCTCTTTTTACTTCGACTTCTTTTGCACAAAGGCTCCAATCTATTCCTAGGGAGCAGCACGTGCTGGAAACAGAACCCAGTATCCCATATGAAATTCATACACAAAAATTTTAAGATACTGGCACCACTACCTGGCTTCGACTGAGAAACACAAATCATGAAAGCTGCTACTGAAATACTTTTGAGTAACTACGCCCATTCTGGGTAAGGATACCATTACCGTCTTCACCCGAATAGAACGCCTGCGTCGCCTGGTAATTATCGCTGTATCTGGACTGGAAGTTGCCCCAAATACAACTATAATGACCGGGCGTTCTATTCGGGTGAAGACGGTAGTACTTTCCTAAGCCTGTCCAAGAGCCAAAAAAACGAAGCCAAACAATCCAGAGTGTCTTCCATAGATTAACCAACGCCTAGTACCTCCATTGGCACCCTCATGTTCTCAGAACAAAACTCTACCAGGCCTCTAGCTCCGTCCTGCTAGGTAACAGCCTAACAGGGTGGCACAACCCACCCCAACTCTGGCCAGCGTCGTCCTGCTGGAAGCTCATGGATGGCCACTAGGATGCCTTCCACCCTCCGCAATTCCCAAACCTCTCTACCAGGCCTCCCAGCCAGCGTCGATCTGGCATCGGCCTTCCTTGATTTTAGACTGGATGATGTCAGCACAATATCAGACAAGCTACGGAACACATCCCAAATCAGACGAACTCCTGTTACAGTTGTAGCCCGTACGTTTCCTAAAATCGTGGCGCGTTAATGGGCACGACTCTAGGATGTAATGGTGGTTTAATCTCCATGATGGTGCATGTTTGACACCAACAAGAGAGTGATGGACGAAGGCTTAGCATCTGGTGTGATTCATCGGGGGTACGTATATACCCATAGTCCTTGCAGAAACAACAAAATACAGACTCTGAGGAAAAAAGGAAACAAATCATGGCTGATCACTATTGGGTTGAATTTAGGAACGTTCGGATGACAATTCAAGCAACATTTGTGCAGGATTTCGGTGATAAGTACGATATCGTGGATCTCATCAACACCCCTAGCATTCACTTGGGTTGTTTAAAAAAAAAAAAAAAAAAAGGATATCGTGGATCTTATTGATCTTTTACCCCCCCTTGTTGCTCGACAGGATGAATATCTGATGTTGTGACGCCCAACCTCACGCCCGGTGCGACTTCCTAATCGGAGTGTGAGTGGGCCTGGAAGTGCGAAAAAGGGGTGTGCCAAGGATTTGAGGAAAGTGGGGGTGGAGTCCCAGATCGGAACTGAGATCTCTTGTGGCAAGCCCTGGGATACAAATGCAGGAGGGTAGGCGAGGTCTTTGCTCCGGGGATCAGAGCTACCGCCTCCGTTGGTCCCGCCGTCCAGGTCAGGGTCGTATCTGGTGCACTATCGGTACGCTATGGGTGTCTCGCCGATTCGTCACTTGGCGTCGTCGAATTTCACAAGTTTTCGAATCCGACGCGGTTGGCCTCAATCTAAGACTGTGCACTCATCGTTCTTCCTCTGAGCGAGTTCG
Organism: Chara braunii; assembly: GCA_003427395.1. NCBI lineage: Eukaryota > Viridiplantae > Streptophyta > Charophyceae > Charales > Characeae > Chara > Chara braunii. The sequence goes on from BFEA01000400.1 coordinate 449,554, forward strand.
CTGGATGAAGCCGGAGGCTCGATACTTGTGGTCCCGCACACTCTGAGCACGGGGGTTGGGGTCAGTAAGGGGCGATTGCGAGCCAGGGGACGATGGTTAGGGAGTGGTAGGGCAGGATGCAATGATAGGGAGGAATTTGGTCCCTAAGATAATGATTCCGGGCTCCGCGAGGACGTGACATGTGTATCGGCTAGAGTAGTTGGGGAGATGGGGGTTACGTCCCAAGGCCTGGTCGAGGTTCCACTTGCAAATACGTTCATTCCCCGTCAAGTAGGGAAATTCCAGAGGTTCCGCTCAGGGTCGTGCAGGCAAACAAGAGTGCTCCCAATATTCCCGGAATTCCCGATCCCTCAAACACAGTGACACGAAAGGGAATGCCGAAATTTATGTTGCAAGCCGGGGTGGAACGCCAGCCATTCGGGGAATTAGTCGAGTTCAGGTTTTCGCAGATGTGCGTGTAGGCAACGATCATCTTTGGTCGAGCCTATACATGCGTGAGCTGGACCCCGGACCTGTCCTTGGACCAGATGGGTGAAAGCCAACGATTCACAAGATGGATCATCCTATAGTGAGATGATTATCTAATATTCTAGCATGCCCATCCACGTCCTACACAGACAGAATCACGCCTATCATCAATGCATCTAGCTCACATACAAACAAAAAGAGTCGAGGATCATGCAACAATTATTTGGCCAATTGGCCCTCGGGGTTTGATCGTTGGGAACTAATCAATCAGATTTGCCGATTCAAAAAGATAGAGATGGGGAGTGGAAAAAAAACAATCCACATGTCCGTTTCCGAGGAAAGGAAGCAAGGAAAACGAAAAAAAAATCCGAGATGTCTATAAAAAAAAAGGACAAGGCGACTGGCGCCGGTACCAAAATTACTCAGAAGAATGGAAGAAAACATCACCACAATACACCCCGTCTCTCTCTCTCTCTCTCTCTCTCTCTCTCTCTCTCTCTCTCTCTCTCTCTCTCTCTCTCTCTCTCTCTCTTCACAACATCCCGATGCGNTCTCTCTCTCTCTCTCTCTCTCTCTCTCTCTCTCTCTCTCTCTCTCTCTCTCTCTCTCTCTCTCTCTCTCTTCACAACATCCCGATGCGGGCAGTTCGTCGCCTCGCACCCACACAAAGTTGTCACCCCGCTTAGTCCGAGCATGCAAGACAGGTTCGCCCGTGCGCCACAGTTCATCGCGGCCCCATGTCAACCTTGCTTGCCCAGCACTAGCTCGTCGGATCGCCCAACTCTCTACTTACCTTCCAAATCTTGCTCGTTGGCCGATCGTCTCCACCATGCTAACTTCCAGTATTCTTAGAGAGCAAGTTAATCGCGCTTGTGAGATTTATAGCATGCATGCTTGCGCAAGATACCCGGGGTTGTGACTAAGTGGAAAAAGAAGAAGGAAGGAAGGAAGTTCCTACGTCTGCATGGCCAGACTGCGGCGTGGGGGAGGTAGCCTCACTCCACACATCGATCCAGTCATGCAAGCGTTCCAGCCAATTAGAACAGAGGAAGCGCGCACATGGACGTCACAATAGATGCCAAGAACAGAAGGATTACAGTTGCAATTATGCCCGCCACAACAAAAATTACAGTTACACGCAAGGATAAAGGCGCGGAAAAGTTAGAACACAGATCCTGACGCGGCAAGGCATGTGCAAGCAAGAAGCGTCGTGCAACAAAAATTGAGACGTGGCTTAGTTCCTAATCTAAATCCTAATTGCAAAAAGAAATTTTGAACGGAGCAAATTCTGAGAACCCACCAGGGCTCGTCCTCAGTTGAAAATTCAAAAAGATTTTCTCGCATGACAGTCGCGCCAAAATTTCCATTTCCCACAGCAGAATCAAGAAAGAAGCTATGACAATAGTTATCTTGCCCGCTCGCTAAGGCGCGATCGACTACCAAGCGTCACAAAATTATCTCGGCCTCAATTCCGAAAAACAAGAAAAGCAAGGGCACCCATGTAATCCCGCGGGCCTTCCCAATTCAACCCCCGAAGTAGCCTTGCGGAGAAAATTGCGTAGTCGCAGACAACAGTTCGTCACAATGTTGGCCCTCTATCTCCCTGAGGGTCACAGAGGACAGGAGGGCTGGGTGTTCATTGATACCGACCAGAATGGTGGAGGAGAAAGGGTATGCATATAGGAAAGAGCAGGGGTGCCAGATTAGAGTACCGCCTCCTGATGAATGGACACCACGAAAATCAGTGGAAGCACATATTGAGCAGAATGTATCCCCTGCGGCTGTAGTCATGGCGGGCATGACTGCGGCCCACGGTCAAGGCCGTGGGCTGCGGTCGTGGTCGGAGATGGCCCGCTGCGGCCGAGGGGAGGGGGGTCCTGCCAATCGGGGTCGGGATTCCGGCGGCGGGACCCACGCCCCACCCCCCCATAAAGAAAAAAAATTAAAAAAATTAAAAACTGGGGGGTCAAAATAGGGTTTTTATTTTTACTTTTTTCTAAAAAATTGATTGATTGATTGATTGATTGATTGATTGATTGATTGATTTGTGGGGTAGGGGTCGCCCCCCCAGGGGACACACACACACACACACGTGCGCACGGGTTCGAACGCACGGGTCGAACCCGCGTTTTTTTTAGCGTACCTTTTTTTTTTTTTTTTTTTTGATTTATTGATTGGTTGATTGATTAGTGGGGAAGGGGTCGTCATGGGTGTCCTGGAATATGAGACCACCTCTCATCCCATCCGCAAGTCACTCCTAGCGCACCCCCTATCCCGCTATCCTACCTCAGTGTGACCAGCACTCAAGACCATTACCCTACCATTACAATGCCTCTAGTGTTGTCTTCACACTAAATAAAAACTATAGATCCTTTTCCACAGTCAAGGGTTTGCGAGTACGGGCATACTCACACTGGGACCTATAATCCCAAACTCCCCGAACAAAAGGGTAGAGGGCCGTTCGCACAGAATTGCCAAACCCTTAAATTCTTGAACCCATTTGTCAGTGGCCTGGGAAGCGGCCAGGCAAGGGATTTCGCGGTCACCCAATCGCCCGCCCGCCTGCTGTGTCGACGATGTGATGCTTCCAGTTGAAGGCATAAGAGACCGCAGCAATGAGGGTGGGTTTTGCGATGACTCCGGTGAGTGCAGCGAAGTATCCCGCGTCGTAGTGCGCGCGATAGTCGTCGCCACCCATTCGCATGATCCACATGCAAGCGCTTACAAGATAACGCAGACAATCCGCAAGTCTGGACAGCCTATCGTGCTTCAACCTACCGTCCTCCGTCCACTGCCCGCAGTGCAATGCATCCGTCCAGCAGTCCGCCACGCGAATGATTGTCGCCTCCTACTGTGCGGCCATGTCATCATCTTTAGGCCTGTCGACGATTGTCAACCCCGCGAACCACAGAGGCAAGTCCATCTTCATCTGCAATGTGTAATAGACGAGTGCCGGGGAGACCACTCTCGACCATTCCAAGCCTTGCCACACAGCACGTGCGACGTCGGTGGCGTAGTCCAGAGTGATGTAGGACTCCGCACGTGCGAAGCCATTCGATCTTGATTACGACTTGAAGATCCACCCGTGGATCGCCCTCATCACGATTTTCTCGACGGCCCTTGCTCTCTGCAAAGCTGGATTGCGCTGCGTAGGGTCGTCGATCTTCATGAGGTGGATATCAGCAGGCGGCATGATGAGCATGGGCGGTGGCTCAGCTCCTGAGTCCCCGTTGGCGATGGCGACGAAGTAATCCGCGCAGTCCGTAACCGCCTCCCTCAACAGTTTGTCGGGACCTTGACCCGAGAACACGTCGCTATCCACCCACAATATCGACCTACACTCCAGATCGTCCTCCGGGCCGTGCTTCTTCAACCTTTTTGAAGGGCGGTTGTCGTCTCCTGCCTCCCATCCCCTCTGTCGTCTTCGCGACGAACGTCCACTACCCTTCTCTCTTCCCCACCACCACTTGACCCGGTCGCCCTAGGCTGACGTTCGTCGTGGGGGGCCATCCCCGTGACCCCACCCTCCCAGCCCCTCGCAGGGGACTTCGCCTTGCCCATCCCCGAACCGCCCGCCTGTTGCGTTGTCAGCTCTTCACGGGTTGGCGATGGCGACGCGACCTGCTTCTCCACCCGCCTTGCCCCAGCGACCGGGATGATCGTACCACGAGCGGCGCTCGAAGCCGCACCCCCCGCCGGCAGGATTGGCCTCGGCGAACGCCCCTCGTTGATCACTAACCCGCCTCCCTTCGGTATCCTCACTTGGGCGACGGTGGCAGCACTTCCGCCAGCCTGTTAAATGCTGCGACCAGCGCCCTCGGCACACCGTCCCGCCCGGAACCCAATCGCCCGCCCGCCTGCGAGCTTTGGACGCCCACCACCGCCACGCTCTCCTCTTCTTCATCGCCATCTGAGTTGTTATCAACTACGATCTTTGTTGCAGGCTTCCCGAAGTGGCCCCGTCCTCTCTTGCCTTCCCCCCCTTCTCCTCCTCCGCTCTCTCTCCTCCCCCTCATTGTCGTGTTCCGTTGCGGCATGTGGACGACGGTGCGCGGTCTGCGACGTGAGAGAGCACCGCGTAGATTGCACGTTTGGTGGAAAGGCTACGGGTAGTCTGCGGCATGGAATGGCGGGCGCACCGCCCTTTTGTAGCTTTCGCCGCACTCCAACAAAACACATACAATCGTTGCCACACATGCACCCTGCCCTTTCGTAAAACGCACGTGGACCTTCTTTACCTGTCCAGTGCGTATCCTCGCCTGTCGCCTGGGCCCTCGCGGACGCTCCAGCTCACCGTATTTTTCCCGCCACCACCCAGGCGTTGTCCACAGCTCCAGCATTGCATGAAAGAGACAGAGCAGTGTGGCGCCTAGTCCCTCCAAGAAGGCATACAAAAAGTTCCTTCAGCCATTTTGCATGTCGACCCACGCAGTCGGGCCACGTACCCTTCCCACGCCCTCCAAATTCCGCATGAATGTAAAACCTCGTCCACCTCCTCTCCTTCCCAATTGCCACCCGACGCTACATCCATCCGATTGTCGAAACTGCAGCCGAGGGTGACAGGAAAAATAGACCAGCAGTACACACGAAGATAACTTCAGGATTGTTCCCGAATCGCTTTCGCAATCTCCAACAGAGCATTGCACATCATGAGGTTCGCCTGATCGGCCTTTTCCTAGTGCTGTCTCTGGACGTCCACCTATGGCTCGAGAATATCACACTGCCTCGTCAGAACGGAGCACTGTCGTTTGCTCACAGAGTCCACTGTTGTCGCCATCAGTTGCCCGTGCTTGTCCGTGACGTCTGCAATCGCCTCAAAGGTCTGATGTCTGATATTTTTCCTTTTTCCTGCCCATCCACCACTCCCGCCGGTAAACGTTGAATCCCGCGTCGATCCCGCCTCGTCGTCCTGCCCCTCTCCACCCCCCTCGCTAGGCACCGACTTCTGCCGTCCGGCCGCAGAACCGCCCATCTAGACACCCCCCGCCGCTCCCGTGTCCGCCAGGTTGGCTGGATGGACGGTGTGATCTGCCTTCGTCATGGCCTCCATCTCCCGGTACACATGCTCATCCATCCGGAAGTCGAAGTCTAGATGGGCGGTGTGATCTGCCTTCGTCATGGCCTCCATCTCCCGGTACACATGCTCATCCATCCGGAAGTCGAAGTCTTTCTCCCTCCTTTGCGCAGGAGTCAAAGTGAAGAAATTCTCTTTCCCAGACAAACCCATGAATTTATTAACGCGTTTGAACTGCTGATAGAGGTTGTCCCATTTCTTCCCGTAGTCGTTGGCCTTCCTGGTTGTCACCCCGACCTTCACTAGCCTCTTCTCCACGTCATCCCACTTCCACGTCCGTGATTTCATCCGCCCGTAGTTGTGTCCAAGGCCCTCGAGATGCACGTCCTGGTTGCGTTTAGCTCGAACGAGAGCGATCATATGCTCGACCGACCAAAACTCTCTGCTTTTGCTTCCCTTGCCTGCTGACGTGTCTTCTGCAGCCTTCTTCCCCTTCCTCCCCGCGCGCTCTTCACTACACTCCTTCGGGGCAGACCGCACTCCCCATTTCCTCCCGACTGGACGGATGTCCATTTCGCCGTCCTCGTCTTCTTCATCATGGTCGTTCGCACCGCGGCACCGTCTTCACGTCCGCTATCTTCAGGCCCTTTATTATCGTTGTCGGCGATTGTATCCTCTACGCCAACGTTCATCCTCGCCACACCTCTCGGTATGCCGAACGTCGTGGAGGCCGTTGGAGAACGTCCAAGTGCTGGAGGAGGGGGGGTGGGGTTTGGGGGCGCGATGTCCCTGTGCAGGCCGGCAGACCACGAATGGACCATCTAGTGTCTCCAATTTCCGTTGTGGAGTCGTCCCCGCCGGCCCTTGATTCCCAGATCCTCGGGCTCCGAAGGACCTAGTCCTTCGGGCTCGAGGACAATTTGGCTGGGAAATCCTCGGAGCCCGAGGATTCGTCCTCGGAGTGTTTTCACTTTTTTTTTGGGAAAATCGGCTCCGAGGACAGGTGTAACGATGACGAATTCCTCGAAATCTCGTTTTCGAGGAGTGTCTAACGAAGCCCATTGGCTCATTACTTCATTGTATTGCTCTATGTGTTCTCGGTGCATTTGTACTCTCTGCTTGGGACACGACTACTTGGTCAGTTGTGTGATTTCGAAACTTTGTTTTATGTATATCGCTCATACTCATATTCCTTGCACTTTCCTTTTGTATTAAAAAAGGGCGATGGCCTTTCGATATTATCATTGAGCTGACCAGCCCCAGGCAAATCATTTGTAGTAGGTTTTATTCATCAAGGTCCATCATCCGGATTCGAACACAGGTCTATATTTCAACAGCTCATGGGTGTACCCACATAGGGCTTACCTGTGACGCTCCAACCTCACGCCCTGTGCTGTCTTTCGTTTGAAGTGCTAGAGGTGCGGAAAAGGGGCCCAGAAAAACAGCAAGATGGGGTGTGCCAAGGATTTTTGGACATTGAGTGTGGGGACACAGACGGAACTGTTTGTCCGATGAAGCAAGTCGATCGTTTTTCACGCATCGCAAAATGCGTGCGGGAGTTCGGCGCGAAAGGAGAGAGAAATACAAATTCAATCCAGAAAGTATTGCCGGACTTCCCACCGTGCTACGGCCCGTCATTTAGAGCGAAAAGGCTTCGGTACGCTTCGCGTGTCTCGTCTTCGTATTAAGTCCCGACGTCGTTCACCAGTCAGTTCTGAGTCCGACGTGGAGGGCCTCAATCGTGTGGCTCGTTCTCTGTGTTCGTCTTCACTCCGTACGCGGTAGTGGAAACCCTTGGATTCGTAGCGCTCAAAGCGCTGGCACTCGGTGCGTAGAGTGCGAGGCC
>BFEA01000400.1:459521-470157 GCA_003427395.1 Chara braunii
AGTCATGCGATGGGGTTTTACCGCCTTGTTGGAATGGGCCAGTAGAGGCGGTACATGGAGGGAAGTCCACAGGGACGACGGGGAGGAAGTGGGGGTAGGTAGCGATTCAATCCTTCTACTGTCACTGGAAGTTCCTCATAGCGAATGATCCRGTGAAAACGAGGGAAGCGATCGYCGCTATGARGGAGAGAGGYAAGGTAGTCRCGGTAGAGGGAGGAGAGGGTGCGGAAGAGCGCTGCGCGAAAGAAATCGTAGTGGCAACAGGTAGGGATCGTCCCCGTGGCTACGCTGTAAACTTCTACGACGTTGCACTGCTCCCACACAACGCTGAACAACAAGACGTGTAGACCGAACGTGGGGGCAGCGGGCTGAAGGGAGYGGTGAGGGTAGAYGGTAGCRATTAGGCGCRTAGAGTAGAAGTCACGGAAGAGATGGGGATGGAAGGSGTGGCGGGGGAAGGTGACGGGGGTGTGGATSTGCTCGASGGTRAGGTAATCAAGGGGACGGCGGGACAATGTGCGGGGACGAAGSCCTATCCCCCGCATYGGTACGTGGACGAACWRGGGGACGGGTGGGRCTGGAGGGGGAGGAGGATCGGCTCCGTCTCCTCCGTGAGGTGYYTGGGGTGGCGGCTGCTGGGTCGCCATCTTCGGGCTTCGGCGKCTCCRGATCCWTGGTCGGATCGYCACCGATGCGCAGGCTTGCTCCGCWRGCGAACTCCAACTGGCGTTTCSCGGTGGCAATTTCTTCTCSCTTSCGSGCTGCCTCWGGATCTTYCGCCTCCGTGCCAGTACGCGTCGCTTCCTCCGGCAAGGCTTCCCACTCAGACCCTGTTTCTTCTTCCTCTTCTTYTTCTTCTTCGCTCTGCTCGCCCTCGCTATACTCGCTATAGCTTCCCTCTTCCGATGTCTCCTCGTCGTCGTTACTTTCCTCTTCTTCTATCACCACCTCCTCCGCCTTCGGATAGAAAGCGTGATTGATGATGCCGTATGGCTTCAGATACTCCTGCCGTGACGGTAGAGAGTCTTCGTCCCCAGGCTCTTCCAAGCATGCACTCCACTGAAGATACGGGTCCAACGTTTGCGTGAGTACGTGCGGAGCGGGGCTGTCGTCGCTTTGCGAAACGATGTCAGGAGAGAGATCGTCCGCCAGTTGCACGGTCGGCGCGGTGAGTTCGTGAGCGATTAGCTAGCGATGTCCCGGCCGCACCAATCCGAAGAGAAAACTGAGGAGATCACCCTCCACGTTAGTCCTCCAAGCTTGTATGATCAGCAATTCCAGATTTTCGAGCCACGCGGGATGCTCGCTGGTCCTCGTCCACGTAAACTGCACTCGAGCCAAACACATGGACAGTTCGACAAAGGTCTCGCACAAAAGTCGCGAATGCCCGGGACTAAGAAGCGGGACAGAAAGGGGTTCGATCGAGAGGGAAAGATGAGATTGAAGATCGGACTGCCAGAAGGTAGGGAAAAGAGAGGGAAGACCGAAGATGGAGAGAGGAGCGAGGGGGGCGGCGCGGTTCATTGGGGGCGTGGGAAAGCAACGACGGTGGGGATCACAACCGCTGGCTCGCGCAGAGAGAGGCGAACCCCGTCAAGATSAGGTGCMAAGGTCGGGATGAGATTGTGCCCTRGTCGGGCAAGACTGTGTTGCCACACGTTGGACACCTGCTCCGTCCACTCTCGYAGCGAGGTCAAGATSGCGGTATGCCACAGTGGATTGACCGTACTGATGTCGCCGCTGAAAGCCGCGACCGTGGTGACGTGGCTMATTCCAGGGGCCRCTCGCCGATGTACCRCTMCCACCTCCGCCAATATTATTGCCTGCGGACTCTCTTTGAATCGAAACRCGGCGGCTGCACACACACCCAYGTCGCAGAAGAACTGCGCCAGRCGTCGAASATCCGTATYGAGTCGTGGATGACGAACTTGCCGAATTTCCAAGATGTGGCCACGTGGCTGCAACAGTTGATCATCGAGAGCCCGCTCYGTGATGAAGCTCATGGCGAGGACGGAGAGGAAGACGAAGGGCACAAGGGAGAGAGCGGAGAGAGAGTTAGATTGTCGTCGTTCTCCTCGCCTTCGGAGGAGTAAGAAGGGGGAAGATTAGAGGGAGGGAGAGGTCRRAGGTAGGAGGTATGTCRGACGATGGGGGYAGAGCTATGGMTGGCACTAGCCTCGGGCGCRATGCGCACCGTGTTGGCGYCGTTGGGTCCGAGCTCGACAACGCGWAAACAGCCAAAAAACTTGGGAGTGAGTTTCCGGTCGCGTGCACATTTACATACSTGCACTAGGTCCCCTAATTTATATTGATGYTGGGGCCCARCATTTCCATTTCGAGCCTYATAGCTACGGACCTGCCTACCGTGGGCCAGATCGGTYATCCTCTRTCTTTTTCGGGCTAGCTTCGGGATGGCCAGTTCCATTAAATCGGTATACCTTTTGGCCTTGGCCTTGAGGGCGGCACGCGTGTCTCTGCCCCCTGCTTCGACAATTTCGGAGTTAACCCGGTAGTCGACACAGGAGAGGGTACTAGTGTGAAGCTGAAAGGGGGTGAACCCTGTGGACTCATGAGGGGTGGCCCGATGAATTCCGACGATCTGATATACGATCTCGGGTCACGGACGCGTGTCATGTGCCGCTAAATTCCTGCGAAGGGCGGTTTTAATCATACGGTTGGCATTTTCGGCCAACCCGTTTGACTGAGACACGTGGGGCGTCGTATGTCGAAGCGTGATGCCCCTTCGCGCGAGCAGTTCCTCTACTTCGGCTTTGAATTCGGACCCATTGTCGGTCAGAATTTTTTCCGTATCTAGATGGGTATAGAGGAATCGATCGATGCACGTGGCTATTTCTGCGGCCTTGCGGGTCTTGCAGGGATAGACTTCGATGTACTTGGAAAAATGATCTTTTAAAACTAAAAGGATAGAATATTCATAGCGGTTTGGGCCAGGTGGCATGTCAATATCTGTTGTGTCCATATTGACTCGCTGGAAGGGGCGTTCTACTTCCGTTGGTACTATCGTGTTCGGTCCTCTTATTCGGGCCCGATCAGCGGCATAGACCAGACAGTTGACGACAACGTATCTGACATCATCTCGTATATTCGACCAGAACCATCGGTTCAGGTCTTTAGTTGCCTCCGTGACGCGTATCGCGAAATGAGCGGCCTGCTCTTCGTGAGCAGATCGGGTCCAGTCATATCTCTGAAATGGATGAGGAACTGTCAACCACGAACCCGATCCGTCAGTTTTACGCTTCTCTAAATGAGCGTTGATSCATYGATAGTCCSGAGATCTCTCGGTTGCCCTACGTCTGTCGTGTTTGGTGAGGTGACCCAATSATAATCCCACTAATTTAGCTAATAAAATTATATYTGTCCACACCTCCGCTCGACGRTATTTCTCRTCATATTCAGGTYTGTCTGTTCRGGCGGCCTCGAATCGAACCTCTGTGGGAGGTTTGGCYGTTCTACACAGGGGGMAYCTCCACTCCTTGCTACTCGTCCGATAGCGAACGCAGGCCCCGTGCGCACGATTGACACACGTGGCACATTCTACCCAATCGACAAACCTGGTTTCGAAAGGATGACAGTCAACCCTATAAACCCGTGCAATACACGTGCAAAAATAGCAGAATTGATCGGGGAGGGTGGCAARGAAAGCGGAGGAGGTTGGAAGGGCAGAATTAGTAGAGGAAGAGGGGGTCGCARAGACGGGTGGGGTAGTCGTGATCGCAAAGAGGGARAGACGGGACTGAAATTATAGAAGGGGGCARAACAAAAAATGGACCCCGTGTCACTTACGMCTTCAAGTTTSACAGGATCTCCACYTGGCCGTACCGAGGTCCGTTCTCCTTCTTCGGTTCGTTCCACGGAATCACCTCCTCATTCTTCGGAACCTKCTCAGGTCGGTGCTGTCGTGTCAATCCGTCCGCATTCCCGTGCCTTTCATGTTTCCGGTGACGAATGTCRAAGTCCATGCTCTGCAGCACCGTTGCCCATCGCCCGATCATGCSWRAGTAATCCTTAGATTTCTTCAGGGCTAGCAGAGGCTCATGATTGGTTACCAATGTGAACTTTCRCCCGTATARATAAGMTCGAAAGTGACTGATTCCCCAAAGAGCCGCGTAGCATTCTCCTGTTGGAGCGGCGTAGTTACGCTTGCTTACGGGCACCGATTTGGAYGCATACTCCACCAYGTTCTCAAGTCCGCTTGGTCCCACCTGGGCCAAGATCGCCGAAATTGCCTCTGGCTGCCAGTCAGTAATAAGGACAAAAGGTTTTTCGAGATCTGGCCTTATAAGGACCGGGGCCGAAATGAGGGCGGCCTTGAGTTCCGAAAACGCTCGATCACACTCCGGCATCCAGATCAAGGGCTGGTCCTTTCGCAGCAGATTCGTGAGTGGTCCCGCAATCGCCGCGAAGCCCTTGATAAACCTTCGGTAATACGAGGCCAACCCCAGAAAGGCGCGAACCTGCATAATAGTCGTAGGCACCGGCGCATCTCTGACAGCTGCCWCCTTCTGCGGCTTCGGTCTAAGTCCCTGGTCTGTTAACACGTGTCCAAGGAAGGAAATGGTGGTAAGAAAAAATTGGCACTTCYCGAACGCCACCTTGAAACCARCATCTCGTAACGCATGCAACGCCCATTCGAKGTGTTGTACGTGCCCTTCGTAGGAACTCGAATACACSAAAATGTCATCCATGTACACAATCACGCAGTAGTTGAYGATACKCTGTGCCAGACGAGTCTTCCGCACAAAGTTATGAAAGGCCATGTTCATGGCCCGCTGGAAAGTTGCGGGGGCATTGCAGATGCCCATCGGACATCGAATCCACTGCCACGTTCCTTCGAAGAGTACGAACTCAGTCTTCGGACGATCTTCTTCACGAACAAGAAGATGATGGAACCCATGGCGAACATCAAACTTGCTGAAAAATCGAGCACTCTCAATCGCATCCAGCAATTCATCTATCCGGGGGAGGGGGTACACATCTTTGATCGTGATATCATTCAACTTTCGATAATCAATGCAGATGCGAATCCCTCCGGCCTTTTTTGGCAAAATCACTACGGGAAAGGACCATGGTCCTATAGCGGGTTCGATCCATCCATTAGCTTCGAATTCTTTGATCCGCTGAAAAGCAGCCGCTTTTTGAACTGGTGAGTACGTATAAGGAACGCAGCTAATGGGTGGGTGATCCCCCGTGAGAATGGCATGTTCAATCACGTTAGTTAGGCCGATATCATTATCGCGCACACTCAATACCTCCACGTAGCCATTCAAAACACTAATTAGCGACTTTTAAAGTTCGGCGGGGACGTGGTTTGAGAGGGAGATTGTTCGCCGTCCAGGGATCTGAAGAGATATGCCGACCCAATCAGCCGGCTTTTCCCGTCTCTCATGGACACTGAAAATAACGGAACTGCTGGTGCGAACAAAGAAAACAGTCGCAATCATCTGTGATTCAGCAGGAATGATCAGTTCGGTTTCCTTGGCTTCGGCATCAGTCTCTGAACCGGCCGATGTTTTTTCCACAGTTAGTCCTGTTAGATCCGCCATCTTCTGCACTAGATTGGGTACGTCGCCTACCGGTGCTTCGGCCTCTTGTTTAATCAAAGCGATGGTCGCTCCCATTGTTAGTAAAGATCTTGGTGGGAAAACAGAAACATCCACATATTGTTATGACTGTTGGTAGCGTGCTCGTAAGGAAAACGCTCCCTCGTACAAGGTGCGAGGGGGTTCCAAATCATCTACTAGGTCAGATACTTGCAGGATGGGTTCCCCGAGGAGGGTTGAAGGACTGGTCCGGGTTTCCAGAGGCGCGAGCGTGCTGTCTTCCGAATCCACGTGGAAGCTTCGGGCGGTTCTGGGGCACACTCGAAACTCTTCGGGGATTTCGTGCTCGAAAAGTTCGACCAAGTGCTTTCATTCATCCTCATTAGGCATTTCTTCTTCGTCCACCCGTTCCCCGATTCCGCTACTGATGTACGAGGAAGAAGGTTCCTCAGGATCGAGGCCTTGAATCATCCCCACTCGAGCGGAGTTAGGAGTTCATTTTACCGTCCAGGTAGAAATCCGCAAAGGGACAGTCTGAGGCTTTCCCCCAGTTTGCGTGAGCACCAAATGTTTCAACTTGATTGGAGTCAAAATGCAGACGAGCAGCTACCGCCATTGCCCAAGGTAATCCTAACAACATAGAATAGGAGCACACTTCTATTACTAGAGCATTAACAAGGACGTGTACTCGTCCGACCTTCACAACCACATTCTCAAGAATACCTACGATGTTCATTGCTTCCTCGTCGGCAGAGACATAATTGTCTTTGCCAGATTAAGGAAGAATGGACCCGAGTCGTCCTGTCTTTCTTACTGTGTCTAAGGATATGGCCACTGCGGAAGACCCTGTATCGATCAGAGCGTCAAACGGTTTGCCCCAAACTTCACAATCGCACTCAGCGCTTTTCCACAACACTAGTCGAGCTCGTAGAAAGAGATCCTTCTTTGCCAACGAAATCGCAGCTACTCGTGCTGCTTCGGGTTCACCTGTTTCAGGTTCAGGTGGTGCAACCTCCTCCCCTCCTTACTTCTTCTTCAACATTCGATGTACTCGCTGGTACGTGAAGCGCTTTTGATTTTTCTGGCAATGTTGCAGGAGTTTATCGTTTGCAGCTTCGGAGATGGTGAGCAAATGCCCCACCGGGATCGGAACACGAATATCTAGCTGCTTGAGCGCTCGTAATACATCAATTTCTCCCGTCCGAAACTATGGACCAGGATTGGATTCAAGATCGACCTATTCAAGATCATCATGGGCCGATCGGATCGCTCCGGCCATGCCGGCGAGATGGAGGTACTCGAGTGGATCGACCACATCAGCAGCGTCGGAGGAGGAAAAAGCTCGCGAGGTTGAAGCAACTGCCGTCGAGGGGGAGGGTTGCTCATATGCAACAAGTTCCCCACCTTGGGCCGTATCCATCAGTGCAGCCACTCGTCCTTGGTTCAGAGCTACGGGGGCCGCGACTGGTGGAGGTTGATTACGTTTCGGCTACGGACATTCCCGGGCAAAATGTCCAGGCTGTTTGCAGTTAAAACACTCGACCTTTCCTGCTGGATTAGCTGGGTAAGGGAACTGTGGCTCATACCCAGGTGTAGGCGGGGCAAGCAAGAGGGGAAATGACGCAGGGGCAGATCGAGCAGGGGCCGGGTTGGGCTTAATTATCCTGCTCATTATTTGTTCCATCCGTTCCATGTGAGCTGCCTGCATTTGAACCAGGTTGCTCATCCATTCAGATTGCTTGGTGGTGGCCGTATGGATCATTTGTGCAAGATGTAAATTTGTTACGNTGTGAGCTGCCTGCATTTGAACCAGGTTGCTCATCCATTCAGATTGCTTGGTGGTGGCCGTATGGATCATTTGTGCAAGATGTAAATTTGTTACGACATGACAGGGAGAATCGTTGGGGATTCTGCTTTTAACGGCCGCTACCTGTGGACTCGTTGGAGGCAAGGACGGCGAAGCTAACGGGTTATCAGAGGCCGTCCCGTCGGGGAGGTCATGGGGATAAAATCGTTCTACCGCCCGTAACCACGATCGTCTCTTAGCTGCTACATCATGTATCGTATCTGTGATGTCTTCGTCTCCCTGACTAATATATTTCTTTGTATCGGTCAGGTCTAACACGAGGGCTTTAGTGATGATAGCCGAAAGCTGGTGAGTTTTCGGGGGAACCTTTTTCTGTAACTTCCCTTTCAACGTCGGACTTCGTAGATGGTCGATGAACAAATCTCGAGCGGATTTCTCATCTCGCCTGGATTTATCCAACGTGGTTTGAAATCGATCCACGAAATCAGGCAGCAATTCCCCAAGTCCTTGCGGACGGTTTTTGAGTATGTACCAGGCAGCATCTTCACTGACCGTACCGAATCGGGCCAAGAACACTTGTTTGAAAGTATTCCAATCTACCCACGTGTGCTTTCTGAACTCGTCATGCGCCGTATTATGAAATAGCAAGGTAAGAACGCGGGGAAGATCACCCACGTTGTATCCTTCAGCTTCGACGGCTTCCGCCCAAGCTTCGGGGTGGGTATGGTTAGGGAAGAAGGGGAAGGGGGCAGGAATGCTAACCATCACCCTATTACCATCTACCGTTGGTATAGCCGGTATAGCCGCACCAGATATAGATCTGGTCACTGGACGATCTGGGCGAGTGGGTGGGGGACTTCTTCAACCTCTCGCCAGTTCGACTTACTATCATCAGAACCGACACGTGTCGGCTCCGATACCAACCTCACGCCTTGTGTTGTCTTTCGTTCGGAGCGCTAGAGGTGCGGAAAAGGGGCCCAGAAAAACAGCAAGATGGGGTGTACCAAGGATTTTTGGAAATTGAGTGTGGGGACACAGACGAAACTGAAATCCCCCGTGTTGGTCCGATGAAGCAAGTCGATCGTTTTTCGTGCATCGCAAAATGCGCGCGGGGGTTCGGCGTGGAAGGAGAGAGAAATACAAATTCAATCCAGAAAGTATTGCCGGACTTTCCTTTGTGCTACGGCCCGTCGTTTAGAGCGAAAAGGCTTCGACACGCTTCGCGTGTCTCGTCTTCGTATTAAGTCCCGGCGTCGTTCACCAGTCAGTTCTGAGTCCGACGTGAAGGACCTCAGTCGTGTGGCTCTTTCTCTGTGTTTGTCTTCACTCCCTACGTGGTAGTGGAAACCCTTGGATTTGTAGCGCTCAAATCGCTGGCACTCGATGCATAAAATGCGAGGCCAGTGGGGTTCTACTGCTGTCCACGGAAATACGATCAACTCGTTAAATGGCAACAATATCGAGTAACGTGGAAAGTGTGTATCGATAATGACAAACTTGGCCTCTACGAACCCTCAACAACGATTTTCCGGAGGGAAGTAATATCGTTCACCGATCCGTGCGACAGTTTCTCGTACGTCCCACTCGCATACACGTGTCTTTTCCTCGTCATTAGGAAAAGGTCGCGTTGATAAGGGAGATACGGGAGGCTGGCGCCCGATCGAAGGCCGTTTGTCAGTCCACATGTCAATCAATTGCAAAAATCCCGAGATGTCATCAAGGAAAAACACTCGCACAACCACCAATCAATTCTTTTTCGACACGAGAGAAAGAGAAAACACTCCTCATCTTGATCATGCATGTAACTGAGGGACCGACCCGCGACTCAAGTTTAGTAAGCCACCGCGNTGTGAGCTGCCTGCATTTGAACCAGGTTGCTCATCCATTCAGATTGCTTGGTGGTGGCCGTATGGATCATTTGTGCAAGATGTAAATTTGTTACGGCCTAAGAGGGAGAATCGTTGGGGATTCTGCTTTTAACAGCCACTACCTGTGGACTCGTTGGAGGCAAGGACGGCGAAGCTAACGGGTTATCAGAGGTCGTCCCGTCCGGGAGGTCATGGGGACAAAACCGTTCTACCGCCCGTTACCACGATCGTCTTTTAGATGCTACATCCTGTATCGTATCTGTGATGTCTTCGTCTCCCAGACTGATATATTTCTTTGTATCGGCCAGGTCTAACTCGAGGGCTTTAGTGATGATAGCCAACAGCTGGTGAGTTTTCGGGGGAACCTTTTTCTGCAACTTCCCTTTCAACGTCGGACTTCGTAGATGATCGATGAACAAATCTCGAGCAGACTTCTCATCTCGCCCGGACTTATCCAACGTGGTTTGAAATTGATCCACAAAATCAGGCAGCAATTCCCCAAGTCCTTGCGAACGGTTTTTGAGTACGTACCAGGCGGCATCTTCACTGACCGTATCGAATTGGGCCAAGAACGCTTGTTTGAAAGTATTCCAATCTACCCACAAGTGCTTTCTGAACCAGTCATGCGCCGTATTATGAAATAGCAAGGTAAGAACGCGGGGAAGATCACCCGCGTTGTATCCTTCAGCTTCGACGACTTCCGCCCAAGCTTCGGCGTGGGTATGGTTAGGGAAGAAGGGGAAGGGGGCAGGAATGCTAACCATCACCCTATTACCGTCAACCATTGGTATAACCGGTCTAGCTGCACCAGATATAGATCTAGTCACTGGACGATCTGGGCGAGCGGGTGGGGGACATCTTCTACCTCTCGCCAGTTCGACTTACTATCATCATAACCGACACGTGTCGGCTCCGATACCAACCTCACGCCCTGTGCTGTCTTTCATTTCGAGTGCTAGAGGTGCGCAAAGGGGCCCAGAAAAACAGCAAGATGGGGCGTGCCAAGGATTTTTGGAAATTGAGTGTGGGGACACAGACGAAACTGAAATCCCCCGTGTTGGTCCGATGAAGCAAGTAGATCGTTTTTCGCGCATCGCAAAATGCGCGCGGAAGTTCGTCGCCAAAGGAGAGAGAAATACAAATTCAATCCAGAAAGTATTGCCGGACTTCCCACCGTGCTACGGCCCGTCGTTTAGAGCGAAAAGGCTTTGGCACGCTTCGCGTGTCTCGTCTTCGTATTAAGTCCCGACATCGTTCACCAGTCAGTTCTGAGTCCGACATGGAGGGCCTCAGTCCTATGGCTCTTTCTCTGTGTTCGTCTTCACTCCGTACGCGGTAGTGGAAACCCTTGGATTCGTAGCGCTCAAAGCGCTGGCACTCGGTGCGTAGAGTGCGAGGCC
>BFEA01000400.1:484637-508275 GCA_003427395.1 Chara braunii
CACACACACACACACACACACACACACACACACACACACACACACACACACACACACTCACTCACCCACTCACTCACTCACAATCAATCAATCAATCAATCAAACCCCTTTTTTGAAGTTTTTCTTTATTTATTTTCAAATTTTGCATCTGCATTTTTTTTAAACACCTCATACCCATACAAAAAATAGAAATTCATTACTACAAAAATACAGGTGAACTCAGGGACCATATATCTCATGATAAAAAGTGACCAAAAAAAAATCCAGCTTTTTTTAATTTATTTATTTTTTATTTTCTTTAAATCGAATTTAGTTTTTGATTTTTTAAAAATCCTAAACAAAGTCGGATTCCAAAAAAAAAAATATGGGGTTGTAGGGCTTAAAATTCCCTACAACCCCATATATATATATTTTTAACCTATTATTTAATTCAGGAAAATTCTGGTAAAATCGGGTCTGCGGCGCGGACCAGGTCGGCCGCGGACGCGGCCTCATCTGCGTCCGCCATCCGAGATCGGACGCGCGGACGCGTCCGCCGGTGTTTCATAGCCCCTGGGGCGAGGTCCCACTAGCAACGGGATAGGATAGAAACGAGTTTGTGGGGCTGTTGAGTGACCCAAATCCTGTCGTGCACTACTCGTGATCCCACGGTCAGTATTTTACATCTATTACCCGAAAAAGTAAGCAGATCTTCGTTCCCCTTCTCCTCTCCTTAACAATGGGCATGCCCGTGCAAAGACAGCTTCCCGCCATAATCTTTTCAATCGGTTGGGGGTGTGGCCAACCCCAAACGAGGTTGGGGTCGGCCTTAGCCCACTGGATAGAAGATTTTGGGCCTCGCCGCACGGCACAAATAACGAAACGAAACGATCACCAGAGTCGCGAGGCCTCACGAAACCCTGATCCACCGTTTCTCTTCGTTTTTTGCCTCACCGCCCCACAGCACACATGAAAACTCTCGCGACAACGCCCTGGCGAGAGTAGTGTGGGATTCACTTCACTACGGTCCAAATTTGTGGACGCTACGGTCCAAGTTTTTGGATGGACCTCGGTTGGAGCGATGCAGCACACTCGTGAGATTTCGCAGCTCCTCCACCCTACCAGCGGAGGACCTACGAGTTCGCGCGTGCTGCAGGCAGGGAGCAGTCGGCACGTTCGTGAGGGCTCGCGAACTTGGAGACTGACAGCATTTACGAGTTTTTCCTGACAGAGGTCGTGTGGGTGCTATGCGGCGACTGCTTCACGAAACTAAGTCGTTTTTTTTTTCGTTTCGTGCACCGTGCAGCGAGGCCCTTTCAGCATTTTACTTGCTGTTGTGCAATTATCTCATTGGGTGGAGCCCTCCTTCAATCACGGAGTATATGGAGGGTGTCAGGATCACTGCTGTCAGAAGTCGAGTTTATTCCAGAAAATGTGGCCGTTACTTTGTTCACTGCTTTTGCAACCACCTCCATCAGATCGTTTGTGATCTGATGGCTGGGAAGCATGCTGCTGTGATTTCCGGTGGGAAGTCTCTTTTTTTTTTTGGCCTTTTTCCTGTTTTCTCAGCCCAGAAATTCGTAATGAACGTGTCTGGCCGCTGCCACTCAGTGTCACACTGGATCGGCCACACTCCTACCCTACTGGTAATGGGACCTCGCCCCCGGAGTGAATTCCAAGCCGTCCACCATGCAACGTGGAGAGGTTGATAGAAAAACTCTGTTTTCGAAAAAAAAGAAAGAAAGAAAAAAAAAACGCTGTTTTCAAAAAAAAAGAAAGAAAAAAAAAAAAACGCTGTTTTGTAGGCTGGCAGCCTACGGTAGGGCCCTGCTATGCGCGTGGTAACGAAGCACGAACAGAACCCAGACTCGGACCACGTTCACGCTTTCCAACCAAGAAAAATAGCACTACGGTACAGTCTTCCCCCGAATACATCATTCGGTCATCATAGCTGAATTTAGACTGAAAGATACCCCAAATTCAGCTATAATGACCGTACGTTGTGTTTTCAGCTATAATGACCGAACGATGTATTCGGGGGAAGACGGACATGTGCACGACCCGTAGCACGACACTGACATGACACTCTGAGGGCATACCTGAGGCAGTTTCAGGTCACATCGGAGAGGCCCACTACCCAAATGTACTTTTTGGTGACCCTTCTGTCAGTAGCCTGCGTGGCCGCGGGAAGACCACTTTTTTTTTTTTTCCAATGTATATAATTTTAATTAAATTGGGGTTGAGGCCGGGGACCTCACAATTCGACCTGGGTCTGCTGCTGAAAAACAGGTTCAGCGTCCTCATATCTCAGGCTGGAAACCAGCTCCAGCCTCCTGTCTCTTGCTGGAAAGCAGGTCCAGCGTCCTCTGCCTCTGAGGAATTCTACAGAAGTAACCCCTCTAGATAGCTACACCGAAGCAAGGTCCCTAAGCAAAGAGGTTTCGAGAAATCTCCTGAATCTGGACATGTTTTAAGCAGAGATCCAGAAAAGCAGTTCAACATTGATTTTCTGCACCATTCCACAAAAAAAGTACATATTCAGGCTTTCAATCCAATCCTCTTTGCTAGTGGGACCTCGCCCCCGCTATCCCAGAGAGGTGGTCTCAAATTACCTTTTCTATTTCTCCCCTCCCCCCCCCTCTGAGTTAGGTATTTCAAGAAATGTCAGGGCCTCAGTTCTCTGAGGCACAAATGTCAGGACCCCGACTCTTGTCTTTTGTGGACGCAGAACTCGTCTGTGACTGCACGGGCATCGAAAGGGTGGACACAGAACTCGTCTGTGACTGCACGGGCACCCAAAGGGCACAAATACAGGGTACCAGGGGGCTCGCCACACCACTCTCGAAATGTGTGAAAGACAAAAACGTGGCAGGCAGAATACCTTTCTCAGCCTTTTGGCCAAGGGCCTCGTTCATCCGCCACGCGTGGCGGATGCGACTTCGTTCCACTGCATCTCCAATAGCCACGAAATGGACTCTGTCAGAATTAGGGTCTGAAATCACTTGGCCATGTGTCGCCAAGGCTTTCCATTTCGCCTGCCTGCAACGGCCCTTCGTGGAGGGCGCTACTTCTCACCCCTCCGCAAAATGCTTGGTGTGGCCATTGCCCCCGACACAGCGGTCCTGACAGTAGACCTGCTCTGTCCCCTAGTGTTGGCGAGTTTTCGCTGCACCTGGAGTGATTTCCAGTCCGAGTACATGGTGAAGAGAAGGCCACCACGGTTCCATTAGCTCTCCAACCGCCACAGTCCGGGGAGCAGGCCGGGACAGCAACCACAGCACACGTGGCGGTGGCTATGTCATGGAACCAAGAGCCGTTTTCCGCCAGAAAAATGCACTTTTCGGCCTCCCCAAGTCTCTCCACTGTTTGTGGCGGATGGCAAGTTACTGTAGTGGGACGAGGCCCTAAGATCAAGTGTAGTATCTGTTCTGATCAGTTTAATATCTGATCCCTGGTCCATCAGACCATTGAAAAAAAAAAAAAAAAGAAGAAGAAGAAAGTTGCAGGTGCATCTGGCCATGTTCCAGCGGGAAGTTCAGTGTCATTTTCCACATTTCGAGAGTCGTGTGGCTATGCCTCAAACGCCAGAGATATTCGTGACTTTATTTATTTATTTATTTTTTCACTCGATGGAAATTTTGTTTCGAACGGGCCCGGTGCCCAAGGCTTACATCAACATAGCAAAGAATAAGATGAAAATAACAGAGGGCAACTGGCCTCGGGTGCACTCCCCATCCTGAGCCATCCCCCTGTAGAAAACCAGAAAACAAAAACGCTGCTCAAAAAACTAATTCCTAATACCACCTAAGTGCCATAAGAACTCAAAGAAACGGCAAAACACCGAAAATCATATCACGAAAAAACTATGGCGAACACAACCACCAAACCCCACAACTAAAACCTAAAACGAAGGAAAACCTATCGAAAGCCATGAAACAAAAACGCTACTCAACAATCGAATTCCTAATACTACTCAGATACCATAAAAACTCAAAAAACAGAACAGAAGCACCAGAGCTGATATCACCAAAGCGTCCATTGAGCAAAACCTAAGCATGTCGAAACCATTCCCCAAACCATCGGAACCCACGGAGAAACAAAAACATACCGACTGAAAAAAAAACTAAAGCCAAAAAACAACTCAATCTCAGAGAATAAATGCGAACAACCAAGAAACCCTAACCTACCGTACCACAAACCAGCCAATCCTAAAACGCCAAAGAGCAACACAATATCAGAGGCCAAACATGAACAATCAAGTAACCCGACACGTAATTAGCTCCGTGTGCACTGTTTCGCCGAATAGCTCCGACTCTCTTGCCAAAGCAACCAATACTCACCACGCGATGAACGACCAGAGATAACCGCTCAGGAAAATAGCTCACAGGCCCACTCTCTTTCAAAATAGGGAACAAGCGCGCACAGGCCATGCCCACTCTCTTTCAAAGTAGGGAACAAACCCGCCCAACTGCCCACTCCCTTTCAAGTAGAAAGCAGGTAATCATGCAAAACCACTTGTCCTGAAACGCTGGCAATTCGCGACATAGTGAAGTCCAAGATGCAAAAAGAGTTGAAGCAGACGAATCACACCACGCTCCATGTATTGTCTTCAAATCTCTGGCCAGATGCACCATGGGTGCCCTGGTCATAGCTCCATATAGCGTATTGCGGGCGGCGAAGAAAACCATGCAGCACCGCTACGCCCAGTTGTGACGCGATAACCTCACGCCCTGTGTTGTCTTCCGTTCGGAGTGCTAAGGGTGCGGAAAGAAGGCCCAGGAAAACAGCAAGATGGGGTGTGCCAAGGATTTTTGGAAATTGAGTGTGGGGACACAGACAGAACTGAAATCCCCCGTGTTGGTCCGATGAAGTAAGTCAGTTGCTTTCGCACGTCGCGGAATGCGCGCGCGGGCACGGCGCGAAAAGAGAAAAATCCAAATTCAATCTAAAAAGTATTGTCGACTTCCCACCGCGCTACGGCTCTTCGTTTAGAGCGAAAGGGCTTCGGTACACTCCGCGTGTCCTGTTTCCGTATCAAGTCCCGACGTCGCTCGTTGGTCAGTTCCGAGTCTGACGTGGAGGGTCTCAGTCGCGTGGCTCTTTCCTTGTGCTCGTCTTCACTCCGTATTCGGTAGTGAAAGCCCTTTGACTCGTAGCGATCGAAACGTTGGCACTCAGTGCACAGGGTTCGAGGCCAATGCGGCGCCACTGCCGTCCACGCAATGACGATTAGCTCCTTAAATGGCAACAATATTGAGTAAGGCGGGAAGTGCGTATCGACAATGACAAAGCCCGCGTCCACGAATCCAGAGCAACGATTTTCGGGAGGGAAGTAATACCGCCCGCCGATCCGTGCGACGGCTTCTCGTACGTCCCACTCACAAACACGTGTCCTTTCCTCATTGTAAGGGAAGGGGCGCGTTGGCGTGGGAGACACGCAAGGCTGGCGCCCAATCGAGGTGCGCCCGTCAGTCCACATGTCAATCAATCGGAATGAGTTTGCAAAAAACTCGGGACGTCATCAAGAAGCACAATCGTAAAAACCAACTAACATTTTCCTTCCTTTCGACACGAGGGAAGCATCTTACAGAGCCCGTACAACCATGCAATAATCGGGTTGGAGTTTCGAGGGATCAACCCGCGACTCAGGTTCAGCAGGCCAGATCGATAAAAATCCGAGGCGCCTGGCTCTTTCGAGGCTGCCTCACAGACTGGCTGCAGATGTCGTGCAGCATAAGGCAAGTGGCATGCGCAGTGCATTTCAGAACGACAGATCTAAACATTCTTGCATTCTCGAACAAGATCCCGTCGAGCTCTGGGTCTAATCAACGCAAAAAATTCACATACAAGCATTTTCTATGCATACATCCACTGTGGAAGGTGCGAAAATGACAATGGTGCACAAATCAGAAATAAATCGGGGGATTGTACACACGCATCCACCGTTCACAAGACAAGATGATTGAGTTCCTTTGCATCTGGAGATTACCCAGGAAACTAATGGAAGAGTTTCTGAAGAAGTTATTCTTCGCAGGAAATCACAAGGGTTCACTTCGGTTCACAGGAGAGAGAGAGAAAGAGAAGAGATGGGTGAGAAGTGTCGAGACAAAAGACACTGGAATCCGACAAGGGAACGCTCGGCTTCACAGCCATGAACTCACACCAAGAAATGATCCGCAATCATGAAGGCGCATTCGCCGTGAAATTCCAATATGGCCCTGGGCCAATCATCCAGTCAACTCTAATTACCGCTCCGCATACCCGCCCCGACGATCCCGGTCATCACGTGCTAACTTCCGCCGCTGCGATCGTCACCCCGCTGACGCAAACTCGACTCGGCTTGCCCGGATCCCACAGTCCGTCGTAGCGATCAAGCGCGCAACCAGTCAGCCTACAGTCAGACCGTCTGGACTTTTCGACTCACACCAAACGCATCGCCTAGCCACTGCTTCCCGGAAGCTGGCTTGAGAGGAGAAAACGTAAGAGAGATTTGCGTGCGCGCTTGCGAAATTTATAGTTGCGAGAAGGAAGTAAGACGGGGGCGAAGACAGAGGGGAAATCGAGGTGTAAGAGAAGAAGATTCAGTGAGGGGTGCTCAAGGGAAACCATGTTGATCCTTCGGAACCCAATGTTCGACCAATCAGATTCGTCGCGCAATAGGAAGATCCTCTTACTCGAAGGATCAACCGGGCTTCGCGAGTCAAGGTTGAAGAGCGAGAAGGAAAGAGGCGCGAGAAGGAAAGAGGCGCGAGAAGCAGCACGAGATGGGTCCAAGATTCAGATGATCAAGAAAGGGAAAACATGCGCGCAAAGAGCAGAAAGAGGGAAAACAGTTGCGATATGAGAAGAAGAGGGGGAAGGGAGAGAGAAGAGAGCACAGGGGAAGAATGACGCGGGAAATAAGGAGGAGGAAGCTCGCATGCGCAGCGCCGACAACAAAAGAAAAAAGCACCAAAACAGTTACAGCTTGCCTACGTCCTAAACCCATTCAAAAATTGAAATCACCATATCCACGCGCGCGAAAGTCGACGCGGTAAAAGGAAGTCCTATGCCTGTCCGTATTCTCACAAAATTCCTAGAGTTTTCTCCAACGTGACCGAGAACATTCATGCACAAAGAGGACACGTCGGGTTTCGCTTATTCCGGAACTCCTAACTATCGAGCCCGATTCATAGTGCGCTCGCTAAGGCGCACACAATTTCCCATGCATTTCCCGAAGTACAAAAAAGCATAATTCCAAGAATCAATAGAACCTCCGAAAAAATGGGGGCCTAAACAAGGCAACTGAAATCAAGAAACGCGACGGGGGCTTTGTTGGGTCAGTATGATACAAAAGAGGGAATTGAGTGAAGGGGTACGAAAGATAGCACGGGGTCAGGAAGTGGTTCGTCACATATGTGACGCGCAGGGGATTCCAAAACTATGCAATCTCCTGATTGCATGAAACCTTGAACAAAGGAAGTGAGAGGAGACGAAGAAGCAGGAAGAGGAGCACAATCCATGTCAACAGAGAAAACTGAGTCGGGATGTGGGTTGGCGACAACATCAGTGGCAAGATCTCCGTGATATATGCCGGCTCGTGCTGTTTCGGATCCCATCCTCCGTAGTCCTGTCATATGCAACCCCCTGCCCTGCAATCTGCGGAGGCTGTCCAGGTGGCACCATCATGGTCCTTTAGGTCTCCGTGTGCTCTGCACTCCTAGTAGTCCAGGGCAATCCGTCAAATCAGAGCATGTGTTGACGTCATCGTCAATGACGTGATCTTCGTGAAACTGCTGATCCGTGTTGCTCGGGGGACACGTGTCGATCTCTCCAGTCGATCGCCACAGAGAGACTTCCATATGCCGCTTACCGTAAAAACGAGTGTGGATGTCATCCAGTGTGGCAAGCCAAACCACCTAATCCCTCAGAACGGTCATTGACAAGAAGAGGGTGGGATGCGCCGCCGTTGCGACACGTGGCAGGTACAAGTGCCGTGTGGGAATGGGAAAATAGACATTGTACAGGGAGGGGTGCCAACGGGGAGGATTTGGAGGAAGTGGTGGTAAAAAGCGGTCAATCCCTTCCACTGTCACTGAAGGCTCCTTGTAGCGGATGATCCGGTGGAAGAGGGGAAATCGGTCGCCGCTGTGAGGGAGGGAGGCGAGATAGTCAGGGTAGAGAGTGGAGAAAGTGCGAAAGAGCGCCCGCGCGAAATAGCTCGTGATTGCGGCATGCGGGGATGGTCCCTGTGATCACGCAGTAGACTTCTACTGCGTTGCTTTGCTCCCACGCCGCACTAAACCTGTCTCTTATACACATCTAGATGTGTATAAGAGACAGGGGTAGAGAGTGGAGAAAGTGCGAAAGAGCGCCCGCGCGAAATAGCTCGTGATTGCGGCATGCGGGGATGGTCCCTGTGATCACGCAGTAGACTTCTACTGCGTTGCTTTGCTCCCACGCCGCACTAAACAAAAGGACATGCAAACAGAAGACAGGAGTTGCGCATTGAAGGGAAGGATGGGGATGGACGGTGACGGCGAGGCGGGTGGAGTAGAAGTGGTGGAAGGTATTGGGAGGGAAGGGGTTGCGAGTGAAGGTGACGGGGGTAGAGATTTGACAGACTCGGAGGGTGAGGTAATCAAGGGGACGGCGGGATAATGACCGGGGACGAAGGCCGATCCCCCGCATTGGTACGTGGACGAACTGGGGGACGGGATGAGGGGGAGGGGGAGGGGGATCGGCTCCGTCTCTGTCGCGATGCGCTCGCAGTCGTGGTTGCAGGGTCGCCATCTTCGGGCTTGGGGGCCTCGGGATCCCGGGTCGGGTCGTCGTTGATGCGCAGGTTCGCCCCGCTGGCGAACTCCAACTGCCTTTTCCCGGTGGCGATCTCTTCCCTCTTACATGCCGCCTCGGGATCTTCCGCCTCTGTGCCTGTGCGCGCCGCTTCTTCCGGCAAGGCTTCCCACTCCGATCCGGCTTCCTCCTCTTCGTCGTCTTCGTCCTCCTCCTCCTCTACACTCTGCTCCCCTTCACTGTGCTCACTATAACTCCCCTCCTCCTCAGACGTTTCTTCTTCGGCGTCGCCTTTTTCTTCTTCTTATTCTTCTTCTTCTTCTTCTTCTTCTTCTTCTTCTTCTTCTTCTTCTTCTTCTTCTTCCTCAACCGCCTCCTCAGACGTATCTTGCTTCAGATAGAAGGCAAGATTAATGATTTCGTTCGGCTTCAAGTACTCCTGCTGCGACGGCAGGGCGTTTTCACTCCCTGGTTCCTCCAAGCACGCAGACCATTGAAGATACGAGGCCAAGGTCCGAGTAAGGACATCCGGAGCCGGACTCTCGTCACTTTGTGAAACGACGTCGAGAGAGAGGTCGTCGACCAGCTGCTCGAGCGGGATGACGAGTTCCTGGACAATTAGCGGGCGATGACCTGACCGCACCGATCCGAAAAGAAAACCGAGAAGATCGCCCTCTACGTCAGTTCTCCAAGCCTGGATAATCAGCAGCTCCAGGTACTCAATCCATGCCTGATGCTCGTCGGTCCGCGTGCACGTCACCGTCACTTTGGCCAAGCACACAGACAGATCAACAAAAGTCCCGCGCCACGCCCGCCAATGCCTGGGATCGAGGAGCGGGACTGCAAGGGGCTCGAGCAATAATTTAAGAAAGACGAGGATGAAGATCGGATTGCCAGAAGGTGGGCACGAGAGAGGGAAGGCCGAAGGTGGAGAGAGGGGCGAGAGGAGCGACGCGGTTTATTGGGGGCGTTGGAAGGGGACGAGTGTGTGGAGCACTACTGCTGGCTAGCGTGTAGAGGTGCGGATCTCGCCGAAGTCAGTCCCGTCCATCGGGACTAGGTTGTACCCGGGGCGCGCAAAACGGTGATGCCACTCAACCGATAACTGTTGCGACCACTCTCGTAAGGAGGTTAGGATCGCGGTATGCTGAAGCGGGCTGACTGCACTGATATCGCCGCTGAAGGCAGCGACCGTGGTGACGTGGCTCGTTCCTGGATCTGCTCGCCGATTGACTATCACCACCTCTGCCAATACTATTGCCTGCGGACTTCCTGCGAATCGGAACGCAGCGGCGGCACACACACCCTCGGTGCAGAAGAACTGTGTCAGTCGTTGAAGATCAAGACTGAGCCGCGGATGACAAACTTGCCGGATCTCCGAGATATAGCCACGTGGCTGCAGCAGATGATCGCCAAGGGCTTGCTCCGTTATGAAACTCATGGCGAGGACGGGGAAGAAGATGAGAGATGGGAACAAGAGGGAGAGAACGAGGCGGGGGCTAGATCGTTGTCGTCCTCTTCTTCAGTGGAGGAGGGAGACGGAGGGAGATCAGAAGGAGGGAGGGGACGGATATAAGAGGTATGGCAAACGATGGGGACAGAGTTATGGTTGGCGTTGGCCTCGGGCACAATGCGCACCGTGTTGGCACCGTTGGGTCCGAGCTCGACAACGCGGAAACAGCCAGAGAACTTGGGAGCGAGTTTCCGATCGCGTGCATATTTACGTACCTGCACCAGGTCCCCTAATTTATATTGACGTTGGGGACCGGCGTTTCCATTTCGAGCCTCGTAACTACAGACTTGCCTCCCGTGGGCTAGATCGGTCATTTTTTGTCTCTTTCGGGCTAGCTTCGGAATGGCCTTTTCCATCAAATCGGCGTACCTTTTGGCCTTGGCCCTAAGGGCGGCACGCGTGTCTCTACCCCCTGCTTCAGCAATTTCCAAGTTGCCTCGATAATCGACACATGGGAGGCTATTGGTGCGAAGCTGAAAGGGGGTGAACCCCGTGGATTCGTGAGGGGTGGCTTGGTGAATTCCGACGATTTGGTATACGATCTCGGGCCACGGACGAGTGTCATGCGCCGCTAGATTTCTACGAAGGGCAGTCTTTATCATGCGATTGGCATTTTTGGCCAACCCATTCGATTGGGAAACGTGGGGTGTCGTGTGTCGAAGTGTAATGCCTCGGCGCGCGAGCAATTCCTCTACCTCTCCTTTGAATTCGGACCCGTTGTCGGTTAGAATCTCTTCCGTATCAAGATGGGTATAGAGGAACCAGTCGATGTATGTGGCTATCTCTGTGGCCTTACGGGTTTTGCAGGGGTAGACCTCGATGTATTTGGAAAAATGGTCTATTAACACTAAAAGGATGGAATATTCGCAACGGTTCGGACCAGGTGGCACGTCGATATCTGTCGTGTCCATACTGACTCGCTGGAAAGGGCGCTCTACTTCCGTCGGCACTATCATGTTTGGTCCCCGTATTTGGGGCACGGTCGACGGCACAGACCAGACAGTTGGCGACCACGTATCTGACATCGTTTCATATATTAGACCGAACCATCGATTTTGATTTATAGTCGCTTCAGTGATACATATCGCGAAGTGAGCGGCCTGCTCTTCGTGAGCAGATCGGGTCCAATCATATCTCTGAAATGGATGGGGAACCGTCAACCACAAACCCAATCCGTTAGTCTTACGCTTTTCTAGGTGACCGTTGATCCATCGGTAATCCCGGGATCTCTCGGTAGCCCGACGTCTGTCATGCATAGTGAGATGATCCAATGGTAAACCGACCAATTTAGCTAATAGAATTTTATCCGTCTAGACCTCCGCTCGTCGGTATTTCTCGTCATATTTAGGGTCGTCCGTTCGAGCAGCCTCGAATCGAACCTCGGTGGGAGTTTGTCAATTCTATACAGAGGGCACTTCCATACCTTACTACTCGTTCGGTATCGAACGCATCCACCGTGCGCACGATTGGCACATGTGGCATAGTCCACCCAATCAACGAATCCGGTCTCAAAATGATGACAGTCCACCCCATAAACCCATGTAATACACGTGAAAAAATAGCAGAATTTATCAGGAAGGGTGGTAAAGAAGGCCGAGGAGGTGAGGGGGCGGAATCGGCAGGGGAAGAAGGGTCGGAGAGGCAGGTGAGATAGCCATAATGAGAGAGAGGGAGAGAGAGAGAGAGCAGGGCTGCAGCGAGGGTAGAACAAAGGCCCCGTGTCACTCACTCCTTCGACAAAATTTTCACTTGCCCGTACCGCGGTCCGTTCTCATCCTTCGGCTCGTTCCACGAAATCACCTCCTCGCTTTCGGGGACCTTTTCGGGTCGGTGCAGTCGTGTCAACCCGTCAGCATTCCCGTGCCTCTCGTGCTTCCGATGACTAATGTCAAAGTCCATGCTCTGTAGCACCATTGCCCATCTCCCGATCATGCCCGAGTAATCCTTAGATTTCTTCAGGGCTAATAATGGCTCAGGACCGGTGACCAGTGTGAACCTCCGCCCATACAGATAGGCTCGAAAGTGACTGATCCCCCACAGAGCCGCATAGCATTCTCCTGTCAGGGCGGCGTAATTGCGCTTGCAGGCAGGCACCGACTTAGACGCGTATTCCACCACGTATTCGAGCCCTCTCGGTCCTACTTGGGCCAAGATCGCTGAGATTACCTCCGGCTGCCAGTCCGTGATGGGGACAAAAGGCTTTTCGGGATCCGGCCTTATGAGAACCGGAGCCGAAATAAGAGTTGCCTTGAGTTTCGAAAATGCTTGATCACACTCTGGCGTCCAAAGCAACATGTGATCCTTTTTCAACAGATTCGTGAGGGGACCCGCAATCGCCGCAAAGCTCTTGATAAACCTTCGGTAGTACGAGGCCAGGCCCAAAAAGGCGCGAACTTGCGTGATAGTCGTTGGCACGGGCGCGTCTCTCTCAGCTACCACCTTTTGAGGTTCCGGTCCGAGTCCCTGGTCTGTCACTACTTGTCCCAGGAAGGAAATGGTGGTGAGAAAGAACTGGCATTTCTCAAGCGCCACCTTGAAACCGGCATCCCTCAATGCATGCAGCGTCCATTCTATGTGCTGCACATGCCCCTCGTAAGAACTTGAATACACCAAAATATCATCCATGTACACAATCACGCAATAGTTGATGATACTCTGCGTCAGACGTGTCTTCCACACAAAGTTCTGAAAAGCTATGTTCATGGCTCGCTGAAAGGTTGCGGGAGCATTGCAGATGCCCATTAGACATCGAATTCATTGCCAAATACCTTCGAACAACACAAACGCCGTTTTTGGACGATCTTCCTCTCGAACAAGAAGGTGATGAAACCCATGACGAACATCAAACTTACTGAAAAATCGAGCACTCCCAATCGCATCCAACAACTCATCAATCCGGGGAAGGGGGTACACATCTTTGATCGTGATATCGTTCAGCTTTCGATAATCGATGCATTTGCGAATCCCTCCGGCCTTTTTTGGCACGATTACTACCGGAAACGACCAAGGTCTTATAGCGGGTTCGATCCATCCATTAGCTTCAAATTCCTTAATTCGCTGAAACGCGGCCGCCCGTTGGGCTGACGAGTATCGATAAGGAAGGCAACTAATGGGTGGATGATCCCCCGTAAGGATGGCATGCTCAATCACATTAGACAATCCGATATCGTTATCGTGCACACTTAATACTTCTAAGTACCCATTCAAGACATTAATCAATGATTTTCGAAATTCCAGGGGGACGTGATTCGGCAGAGTGACTGTCGATCGATCAGGTATCTCAAGGGGCATGTAGATTCAATCATCAGGTTGATTCCGTCGGTCATGGACGCTAGAGAAAATAGAGCTGCTAGTGCGAACAAAAAATACAGTCGCAATCATCTGGGATTCAGCAGGGCTAATCATCTCAGTCTCTTTAACTTCGGCGTGAGTTTCCGAGTCGGCCATAGTTTCTTCCACGGTTAGTCCTGTTAAATCCACCATTTCCTGCATTAGATCGGGCACATCGTCGACGGGAGCTTCGACTTTTTGTTTTATCATAGCGATGGTCGCCCCTGTTATAAGTAGTGACCTCGGAGGGGAAACAAAAACTTTCAGGTATTGTTTCACCTGTTGATAGCGCGCTCGGAATGAAAGTGTTCCCTCGTATAAAGTACGAGGGGTTTCCAAATCGTCTGTCAGGTCATATATTTGCAAGATGGGTTCCCCGAGAAAGGTCGAGGGACTGACCTAGGCTTCTATAAGCGCGAGCGTGTTATCTTCCAGACTCAAGTGAAAAGTTCGTGTGGTTCTGGGAACCATCCGAAATTCCTCTTGAGTTTCATGCTCGAAAAGTTCGACTAAGTGTTTCCACTCACTCTCACTAGGCATCCCTTCTTCGCATTCCTGTTCTTCGAATCCGCTACTATTATCCGGAGATGGAAATTCCTCGTGATCGGGACCTTGAATCATCCCTATCCGAGCAGAATTAGGATTCCTTTTTACTGTTCGGGTGGAAATCCGCAACAGAACTGTCTGAGGCTTTCCTCCTGTTTGCGTAAGCACCAACTGTTTAGAATCGAAATGCATGCGGGCACCTACCGCCATTGCCCAAGGCAGTCCCAACAACACCGAATATGAGTGCACATCTATGACCAAGGCATTAACGAGGACGTGCACTCGTCCAACTTTCACGACCACATTCTCAATGACTCCAACGATATTCATTGCTTCCTCGTCAGCAGAGACGTACTTGTCTTTGCCAGATTGGGGGAGGATCGAGTTGAGTCGTCCCGTTCTTTTCACCGTGTCTAACGATATAGCGACCGCGGAAGATCCAGTATCGATGAGGGCATTAAAAGGTTTGCCCCATACTTCACAATCACATTCAGCACTTTTCCATAACACTGGTCGAGCTCGCATGAAATGGTCTTTCTCAGCTAAAGAAATCGTAGCTACTCGCGCGACTTCGGATTTATCAATTTCGGATTCAGGCGGCGCAACACCCTCTACTTCTTCCTCCTTATTCTTTTTCAACATTCGTTGTATGCGCTGGTAGGTAAAGTGCTTTTGATTCTTCTGACATTGTTGCAACAGCTTATCATTTCCAGTTTCGAATATGGTGAGCAAATGTCCCACCGAGACCGAAACGCGAATGTCCAGTTGCTTAAGCGTTCGCATCACATCCATTTCTCCTGTCCAAAACTGTGGTCCGAGGTTAGATTCGCGCTCGACCTATTCAAGATCGTCATGAGTCGGTTGGATTGCTCCGACAATGCTGGCGAGATGAAGGTATTCGCCCGGGTCAACCACGTCAGCGGCTTCGGAAGAAGAAGTCCCTGAGGTCGATGCAACTGCCATTGAGGGGGAAGGTCGCTCAGGGGCGTACGCAATGATCTCCTCATTTTGGGACGTATCCACTAGTGCGGCTACTCGTCCTTGATTCAGAGCTACGGGGGCTGCGGCAGGTGGGGGCTGATTTCGTTTTGGTTGCGGACAGTCCCGGGCAAAATGCCCGGGCTGTTTGCAATTGTAACACTCAATCTTCCCTGCCACGTTAGCTGGATGAGGGAACTGTGGTGCATGTCCAGGTGCAGGCGGGGCACGCAAAAGCGGAAATGATGGAGGGGAAGATCGAGCAGGAACCGGGTTGGTCTTAATTAGCCTGCTCATTATCTGTTCCATTCGATCCATGTGAGCTGCCTGCATCTAGACCAGATTGCTCATCCATTCAGATTGTTTAGTAGAAGCTGTATGGATCATCTGTGCCAAATGCATATTGGTTATGGACATAGAGGCAGGATATCGGGGGCTTCTGAGGCTAGCAGTTGCTATCGGTTGGTTCATAGAGAGAGTCGAAGGAGGGGGAGAAGGAGCTGACAGGATATCAGAGGCGACCCCTTCGGGAAGGTCATGATCAGGCCGGGGATAGAATCGTCCTACAGTTCGCACTTAAACTCGTCGTTTCGCCGCTACATCCTGAATCGTGTCTGTAATGTCCTCGTCTCCCTGACTGATGTACTTCTTTGTATTCGTCAGGTCTAACTCAAGCGCTTTTGCGATGATCGCGGGTAACTGGTTCGTTTTAGGGGGAACCTTTTTCTGCAGTTTAGCTTTTAGCGTCGGATTTCGTAGATGATCAATGAAGAAATCTTGGGCGGAATTTTCATCTCACCCTGATTTGTCCAACGTGGTTTGGAATCGATCCACGAAGTCAGGCAACAATTCCTCTGGTTGTTGCGGTTGAGTTTTGAGTACATACCAAGCAGCGTCTTCGCTGACCGTAAAACGCTCGCTTGAAGGTATTCCAATCTATCCATCTATGTTTCCTAAATCAATCATGCGTCGTGTTGCGAAGGAGCAAGGTGATGACGCGGGGGAGATCTTTCGCGCTACAATCTTGAGCTTGGATGACTTCCAACCAAGCTTCGAGGTGGGTGTGATTTGGAAAGAAAGGAAAAGCGGCAGGAATATTAACAATCACCCTAGTGGGTGCTGCGTTGCCGTCGGCCATTGGCATAGCTGGTCTAGCCTCGCCAGATCTTGATCTAGTCACCGGGCGATCTCGACGAGCAGGTTGATGACTTCTTCTACCTCCGCCAGTTCGGCTTACTATCATCAGAACCGACATGAGTCGGCTCCGATACCAACCTCACGCCCTGCGCTGTCTTCCGTTTGGAGTGCTAAGGGTGTGGAAAGAAGACCCAGGAAAACAGCAAGATGGGGTGTGACAAGGATTTTTGGAAAATTGAGTGTGGGGACACAGACAAAATTGAAATCCCCCGTGTTGGTCTGATGAACTCAGTCGGTTGCTTTTGCGCGTCGCGAATTGCGCGCGCGGGCACGGGGCGAAAAGAGAAAAATCCAAATTCAATCTAAAAAGTATTGTCGAACTTCCCATTGTGCTATGGCTCTTCTTTTAGAGCGAAAGGGTTTCGGTACACTACGTGTGTCCCGTTTCCATATCAAGTCCCGACGTCACTCGTTGGTCAGTTCAGAGTCTGACGTGGAGGGTCTCAGCTACGTGGTTTTTTCCTTGTGCTCGTCTTCACTCCGTA
This sequence comes from Chara braunii, assembly GCA_003427395.1. NCBI lineage: Eukaryota > Viridiplantae > Streptophyta > Charophyceae > Charales > Characeae > Chara > Chara braunii. Next base: position 501,441 of record BFEA01000400.1, read on the forward strand.
TTCGGTAGTGAAAGCCCTTTGACTCGTAGCAATCGAAACGATGACACGCAGTGCACAGGGTTCGAGGCCAATGGGGCGCCACCGCCGTCCACGAAATGACAATCAGCTCGTAAAATGGCAACAATACTGAGTAAGGCGGGAAGTGCGTATCGACAATGACAAAGCCCGCGTCCACGAATCCAGAGCAACGATTTTCGGGAGGGAAGTAATACCGCCCGCCGATCCGTGCGACAGCTTCTCATACGTCTCACTCACAAACACGTGTCCTTTCCTCGTTGTAAGGGAAGGGGCGCGTTGGCGTGGGAGACACGCGAGGCTGGCGCCCAATCGATGTGCGACTGTCAGTCCACATGTCATTCAATCGGAATGAGTTTGCAAAAACCCCGGGATGTCATCAGAAAGCACAATCGTAAAAACCAACTAACATTTTCCTTCCTTTCGACACGAGGGAAGCATCTTACAGAACCCGTACAACCATGCAATAATCGGGTCGGAGTTTCGAGGGATCAACCCGCAACTCAGGTTCAGCAGGCCAGATCGACAGAAATCCGAGGCGCCTGACTCTTTCGAGGTTGACTGGCTGCAGATGTCATGCAGCATAAGGCAGGTGGCATGCGTAGTGCAATTCAGAACGACAAATCTAAACACTTTTGCATTCTCGAACAAGATCCCGTCGATCTTTGGATCTAATCAACGCAAAAAATTCACATACAAACATTTCTATGCATACATCCACTGTGGAAGGTGCGAACATGACAATGGTGCACAAATCAGAAATAAATCGGGGGATTGTACACACGCATCCACCGTTCGCAAGACAAGATGATTGAGTTCCTTTGCATCTGGGGATTACCCAGGAAACTAATGGAAGAGTTTCGGAAGAAGTTCTTCTTCGCAGGAAATCACAAGGGTTCACCTCGGTTCACAGGAGAGACAGACTCATAACACAGCGTCATTCAAATCAGAGAAAGAAAGAGAAGAGATGGGTGGGAAGTGTCGAGACAAAAGACACTGGAATCCGACAAGGGAACGTTCGGCTTCACAGCCATGAACTCACACCAAAAAATGATCCGCAATCATAAAGGCGCATTCGCCGTGAAATTCCAGTATGGCCCTTGGGCCAATGATCCACTCAACTGTAATTACCGATCCTCATACTCGCACCGACGATCCCGGCCGTCGCGTGCTAACTTCCGCCGCTGCGATCGTCACCCCGCTGACGCAAACTCGACTCGGCTCGCCCGGATCCCACAGTCCGTCGTGGCGATGAAGTGTGCAACCGGCCAGCCTACAGTCAGTCCGTCATGACTTTTGGACTCGCAGCAAACGCATCGCCTGGCCACTGCTTCCCGAAAGCTGGCTTGCGAGTGGAAAACGTAAGAGAGATTTGCGGGCGTGCTTGCGGAATTTGTACTTGCGAGAAGGTAGACAGACGGGGGAGAAGACAGAGGGGAAATCGAGGTGTAAGAGGAGAAGATTCAGCGAGGGGTGCTCAAGGGAAGCCATGTTGATCCTTCGGAACCCAATGTTCGGCCAATCAGATTCGTTGCGCAATAGGAAGATCCTCTTACTCAACGTGTCTGATTGGTGAGCGGGGGTAATCGAAGGATCAACCGGGCTTCGCGAGTCAAGGTTGAAGAGCGAGAAGGAAAGAGGCGTGAGAAGCAGCGCGAGATGGGTCCAAGATTCAAATGATCAAGAAAGGGAAAACAGGCGCGGAAAGAGCAGAAAGAGGGAAAACAATTGCGATAGGAGAAGAAGAGGAGGGGGAAGGGAGAGAGAAGAGAGCACAGGGGAAGAATGACGCGGGAAATAAGGAGGAGGAAGCTCGCATGCGCGGTGCCGACAACAAGAGAAAAAGGCATCAAAACAGTTACAGCTTGCCTACGTCCTAAGCCCATTCAAAAATTGAAATCACCATATCCACGCGCGCGAAAGTCGACGTGGGAAAAGAAAGTCCTATGCCTGTCCGTATTCTCACAAAATTCTTAGAGTTTTCTCCGACGTGACCGAGAACATTCATGCACAAAGAGGACACGTCGGGTTCCGCTTATTCCGGAATTCCTAACTGTCGAGCCCAATTCCTAGTGCGCTCGCTAAGGCGCACGCAATTTCCCATGCATTTCCCGAATTACAAAAAGCAGAATTCCAAGAATCAATAGAACCTCCGAAAAAATGGGGGCCTAAACAAGGCATCTGAAATCAAAAAACGCGACGGGGGCTTTGTTGGGTCAGTATGATACAAAAGAGGGAATCGAGTGAAGGGGTACGAAAGATAGCACGGGGTCGGTTGTTCGTCACACAGCACCCACTCCGAACATAGCTACGGCAGACTCCCCACCCGCCTTTCTGGCCAAGCTCTGCTCCCGCACGTGAACGAAAGCAGCCGCCGCGGGCCGCCAGGGACAGCTTGTCCCCGTGTGAGTGTGAGTATGAGCCTTGCTGCACTACTCTCGACATGCACAAAAGACAAAAATTGTGGTGGTGTATCTTTCCATGTTATAGGAGAAGATTCAGGGTCTCGCTCCACTACTGTCCACTGTACAATTTTTTGGACAGTTGGTGGACAGTTGTCAGAGCAAAAAATTGTACAGCGGACAGTGGAAAATGCGACATCGCTCCACTTATTGTCCGCTGTCCGCTGTCCACCTCTCAAATTCGTGGCTTCACCACCAGACACATTGATAGCACTACAAGACAGGACGTCCATAGGGTTTTGTCCGCCCAAACTCCAGGTGCACTCTCCAAATTCGGGTCCTCACGGTGAGTCCCTTGAAGGACTTTCCGCGTAACGAATTTTGCAGGCTGGGAGCTGTACATTCACGGACAGTAGATTTTCGATGGGGTTTCTAAAAACTGTCCAAGCCATTTTGCACATGTACAGTGGACAGTAAGGGCCTCGCCGCACCACAGTCGAAAGGCGAAAAAATTCGACGGCTGTCAGAACAAATTCGACAGCCTCCATTCGACAGTTTGCCCCCCTTTAGCCACACAGCACTGTAGAGTGCACGCACTTGTGAATACAAGATGGAAAAAGACGACGTCTGACAAGCATTAGTCCATCCCGACCTTACCCCCCCTCACCGAATTTCGAAGAGAAATCTTGGGCGCAGCCGAGGAGTGTCGAAAGTATGGGAGTAGCAGGCTGGGGATTCAACAACTTTTGACAGGAGCTGTCGAGAAGCATGCTCTGACAACTGGAGAATTTTTTTCCCGTCTCCGACTTCGACAGCCTGTGTGGCGAAGAGAAACTGTCGAAAATTGCATTTCGACAGTGGTGCGGCGAGGCCCTAAGTGGAGCGACCACTGTCCGTTTTTGTACAGTGGACAGTAGTGGAGCGAGACCCTCACTCTCGTTTTGCACGTTTCGAGAGTAGTGCAGCGAGGCCCTATGGGCCTATGCCCTGAGGCCCAAGCCCTGTTGGCCCTAGAAAACATGGACCTGGTCACGATAATGGGCCTCGCTCCACTACTCTGGATATGCACAAAAGACAAAAATCATGGCGGCGCATCTTTCCATGTTCTAGCTGAAGATTCACTCTCGTTTGGCACATTTCGAGGGAAGTGACGCGAGCTACTCTCCAAATGTGCAAAACGAGACTGAATCTACAGCTGGAACATGGAACCATACATTGCCATCTTTTTTTGGGGGGGGTTCTGTGCATGTGGACAGTAGTGCATCGAGGCCCAATGTTGATCTTGCCAGCTCAGCAGTGCGTCTTCCCGCTCAAATTCGGGTTCTGAGCTGACTCAGCTGAGCGCCCGGCTGAGGCGCTCAGATGGGCGGAGCTACCGTCTTCGCCGTGAGCACAGCGCATCACTTATTAGGTGAGATACAGTCGTGGCGACGGCGCGTTTTTTTTTTTTTTTTTTTTTTTTTTTTGAGGGTTCGTCATGTACGCCGAAGGCGGTGAGAGCGATGGCGGTCGCCAGGTAAAAGGTAATTGGGGTCAAGAGCGCATATGGCTCAGTGGTACCCCCATGCAACTGTTAATTAGCAGACAGGTGTCTTCGAACCCTGGGGCTAGGTCCCTCTTGAACGAATTAAGAGATACTGACCGTAGATAGCAAAGATCAACGGCCGAAGTCTCCTAATTTGCGCAAGTGGGACCTTGGCGCTGTTGCAGCAAGCACAGATAGTGCGGGGCGGTCCATTGAGAGCTGGAGCGCGGGGGTTTAAACCTTCCTTTCGAGTATCTTTTAACGTCACGGTGGTCACAGCACGGCCGTGAGATGTGCAGATCGGATGATGGCAGGAAGCGCCGAAGCGGTCCGTACTCGAAACTAAATCTCCTCTTCGTGGTCACAGCACACCCGTGAGATGTGCAGATTGGATGGCACTGGCAGGAAGGGGGTCCGTACTTGAAACTAAAGCCCCTCTTCGTGGTCACAGCACACCCGTGAGATGTGCAGATCGGACGGCAGGAAGGGCGTCCGTACTCGAAACTAAGGCCCCTCTCTTAGTGGTCACAGCACACCCGTGAGATGCGCAGATCGGATGGCGGGAAGCGGTCCGTACTCGAAACTGACGCCCTTCTACTTGGGACTTCGCCCCGCCCTGCAACCTCAGCGCCGGGAAATTACCGTGAGGTACTAATCCCGTCAACGAAGAAAAAACGTTTATGTTTTCGGCGCGGTCTTATCATTTGAAAGTGAGACGTGTGGTTGGGCGGGAGTCGAGGTTGCGTTTTTTTTGGCGAAGCGGGATGGGCTATGCCTCGGTGAAGGAAGGAAAGCGTTTCTTCAGCTTCTTCAGCTCGTGTGGTAATGCCACGCTGACACCGCGATCGCCTGCTGAGGAATCGAATCGAGGAGGGGGAGAAGCAAGCAGATAGACGAAAGGCAGAGGAGGAAAGGAGAAAAGATAGTGAGAACAGAGGTTGCCATAGTCAGAAGATAGGCTGCCATTGTCCGAACGGAGGCTGCCAGCCCTCCATCTGCTGTGCAAGCATAGTTCCGCTCCGGCGGTGTCGTCAATTGCCTGCAACCATAGCTCCGCTCCGCGGGTGTCGTCAATTGCTGTCACCGATGAGGAGCGCAATGGGCCGACAGTCATCGTCGTCGTTCTCCTCCGCCTCCTCCTCCTCCTCCTCCTCCTCCTACTATTTTTCTAGCTCTTTTATCTCATGGCGCGAATCGCTTATCTTCCTTGTCGTCTTGATGCTCGGGTTGATGTGCTGCCCTCCCCTCGTGTTGTCCTCTTCTGACGATCTTACCGGTGGCACCTCCGCGTCGGGATCCCGTGATCTCCATTTCGGTGACCATGACTTGCCGTCGTACGATTACGGAAAGCACGGCCACGATTGGCCGGGAGTGTGTACCGATCCTAAGTCCAGATTCCAATCTCCACTGGACGTGAATGTGTGGAAGGTTGCTCGTGTTCAGGACCTCGGAGACCTCCGGCCGAGAGCGGATTATCCTCGCGTGAAGGGAGAAGTGTCTCTCTTCCACAACGGGCGAACTTTCGAGATGGCCTTGGACGGAGCTAACACGATGCAGCTTCCGATGTTCGACGTTGAGCCGTACAACTTCTCGACGTCATGGAGTGCCAAGAGTTACATCCCTCAAGCTGGTGGCTATGGCGGCATTGACGTGGTTTCTCGGACTTACTACCTCAAACAGTGCCACTTCCATATGCATTCTGAGACTGCGGTGCAGGGAAAGTACTTCGACTTGCAGATGCATTGCGTACACGCTCTTAAGGGGCCACACAAGGCTCCGAGCCACGGAGTTTGGGGCGTGTTCTTCAAGCGGGGATATTACTCCTTCTGGGACACTTGTAATCCAGTACTAGACAGGGTGTTTGCTGCACTACCCGCGCTTGCGCGCAAGAAGCCGTTCGAGATCCTGCGTCTGGATATGCGCGGGTTCTCGCTCTCGCAGCTCCTTCCTGAGGACGGCACCTACCTTCACTATTACCCCGGCAGTCTTACGACTCCTCCTTGCACGGAAGGCCTCCTGTGGTACTTCTTTAGCAAACCGCTTCCGATCTGTGCGCGCCAAGTGAACTTGATTAGTGACTTCATCTACAAGCTCAACGGCCAAGGAAACATGAACTTCAGGGAGCTACAGCCACTTAATGACCGCGTTGTTTACGCTTGGGGCGATCCCAAAAGCGGACAGTCTCGGATCAGTGAGGATTAGGTTACGTCTGTAAACGAAGAGACTGATGTAGTTAGTTCGTGGGAAGTTTTGAAAATTGCTATCGTTAAGGACCGTAATCTGCCCGTGATGGCGCGGGTCTTCTAATCCCTCTGCGCGCACTGGATTTGCCTCCTCTTTCTCTTTCTCCGAGTCTAGTGTAATAAGCTTTCTTTCCTGTTCGGTTCGTAAGGACCCGTGAAGCTATTTGCTCTCTCTCTCTCTCTCTCTCTCTCTCTCTCTCTCTCTCTCTCTCTCTCTCTCTCTCTCGCTCGCTCTCGCTCTGTGTGTGTGTGTGTGTGTGTGTGTGTGTGTGTGTGTGTGTCTCTCTATCTTTCACACACACACACAAATACACACACACACACACACACACACACACACACACACACCTACCTCGCACACACACATACGCACGCGTCGTCTTTTTATGGACATGTTGAGTTTCCTCAGATAGTAAGGTTTCTTATATGTACGGGTTTTCCTTCGTATTCTGTCTGTTCCTATGAGGGGCACGTCCTGCTCACGGAGGTTCTTTCTTGGCCGTCGATATGTTTGATGAAATCGATGTATCAGCCCACGGTCTTGTCGTGGGGAAGTACCCGGTCAGCTCATCGTGGGGCCCTCTGGCCTTGACGGATACAAAATAGTTATGGCGATTCCTCTCTCTCTCTCTCTCTCTCTCTCTCTCTCT
>BFEA01000400.1:519754-547864 GCA_003427395.1 Chara braunii
CACACACACACACACACACACACACACACACACACACACACACACACTCAATCAATCAATCAATCAATCAATCAATCAATCAATCAATCAATCAAATCAGATTAATCAATCAATCAATCAATCAATCAATCAATCAATCAATCAATCAATCAATCAAATTAGATCAATCAATCAATCAATCAATCAATCAATCAATCAATCAATCAAATCAGATCAATCAATCAATCAATCAATCAATCAATCAATCAAACCCCTTTTTTGTTTAAATATTTTCAAATTTTGCATCTGCATTTTTTTAAAACACCTCATTTCCCTGCAAAAAACAGAAATTCATTTCTAAAAAAATACAGGTCAACCTAGGGACCATATATCTCATGATAAAAAATGACAAAAAAAAATTCCTGCTTTTCTTTATATATATATACAGGGTAACCGACGTTCGGACGAGCCGAACGCTCGAACTTGAACGCCCGAACGTATGGGACCCCTTGGGGATGCGTTCGGCCATTTGGGCCGAACGCGGACCCAAAAAAAAAACAAAAAAAAAAAAAAACAAAAAAAAACTCTGAACACAAGATATGTTATGAAGAAAAATAAATTAAGCAAGATTTGCCTGAGCATAACATTCAAATTCCTTACCAAATTTGAAATAAAAATAAAATACGAAAAACAAATACTAATAATAAAAAATAAAAATAAAAATAAAAACATTTAGCGAGTGCGCGAGCACGTTTTCGACACCACCATCTTTGGAGATTTCTCTTTTTTCTTTGACATGGCTAAATGCCCTGAAAATTTCAAGATGTGTACTTCACATAATGCAAAGCCCAGTTAAAAAGTTTCAAAAAATAATAAAATTGTTTAGACCCTGAACTAAAGTGAAAACAAAAAGTAAAAAGTGAAAAAAAACGTGAACGAGCTCGTTTTGAGACCGCCATCTTTAGCGATTTTTAATTCTTATTTGGCTGATCCAAATGACTTGAAAAGTTATAGGCATCCACCTAATGGCATAGAGAACTCACAAAAAACAAGTTAGAAAATAAAAGTTATTTTTACGCCGTGAAACAATTTTTGGCGGGGGCCGAACGCCGTCAAGTTCGGACCGCGTACGGGACCCCGAACGCCCATACGTACGGAGGTCTGCCCGGGGACCCCCATACGTACGGGCTGGTGACCCTGTATATATATATATTTTTTAATCCAATTTAGTTCTTGATTTTTCAAAAATCCTAAACAAAGTCGGATTCAAAAAAAAAAAACATAGGAGTGTAGGGTTTCCAAGCCCTACACCCCCATATATATACATATATATATTTTTACGTATTTTTAGGGGTAAAAAAAAAATATTAAAAAAACAGGCCGCGGATTGGGCCTCATCGGCTGCGGCGGAGTTTCTCGGCCGCAGCGGCCGAAATGCGCGCGGCCTAGGCTGCAGGTGTCACATAGTCATGGGGCAATGCGACCCACATGCAAGTGTGAATAAAGAGGGAAAAATAACACGACGAACATATAGAAGTGTTCGGTGCTCCTTTCAATCATGCAATAATTGACACGTACATTACCACAAACGCGCGGGACCACCAAGATGACTGTGTCAGTTCGTCCACCATAACCAGGGTTGTCGAGCCCCGGCCCCAGGGCCCCGGCGGGGGTCCGGGGGTCCGGGGGTGGGCACCCCCAACCCCGGCNTTTGCAAGGTTTAGTTCACATTTCATGGCGTAGTGGGTGTTCTTGATTTGGATAGCCTTGCCAACTCTTTGGTTAATGGAAACTTTTGAGGTAACTGTTACGAATTCACAATATTGGGACTAGATAACTTTTATCAGTTTTTACGGCGTACTTCTCACTTGTCTTGAGAATGGTTGTGTGCCTGCTTAGTGAGATCTTTCGAAACTATTGCAATAGTTATGACTTCATAATATATAGGCTGGGTGTCCCGCTCTGTTTTTAATTTGTCTTCGCTTTTCAATCTAGTTCTCATCAGTTGTCAATTGTCTTCAAAATCCAGTGAGATCTTTCAAAATAATTATAAGGTCATTGGTCACTTCAGCATCTGATAATTTGTACACAGTTTGATTCGGATGTATCCTACGCATTCGTTTGAGCCTTCTCCAATGCCCAATCCTCATATGATAACGTCTCTACAAAATATGCTCCCCACCACTTCACTCTGTACGATGCCCGTTTGTTTTGAGAAATGTTTGGTAAAGTGATGATGTACATGCATCCGCCCTGCATGCTTGAATCACATACCCACAACCCTCTGTTAGCAACATGTTGGTTGGTAGGATCCCTAGGAGCACCCATTCCCGGTTCCATTCCCAATCCCATTTGGCGAAGTCCTTCCAATGGGCTGACCACCAGTCCCAAATTCTTTTGGAGGATGGACAGTCCCACCACAAGTGGAACGTAGACTCAAGTGCCCAGGTACAACGAGTACAGGAAATTCTAATATCCATTCCTTTACTCGTGAGCCAGACTGACGACGGCGTCACCAGTGAAGAGAGCAGCCAAAGAACAGCTGCATGTTTCTGAGAAGGAAGGACCTTCAGTTGCCTCCACAGATTCGACAGCCCTATACTGAAAGTATCCGGTAGTCCTGGCAGTCTGCTTTGCCAACGCTCTGTAGCCACAGCTAACGGCTGCCTCGCCGGTGGAAAACCATCGGGTGACAGGCTCCTCTGGTACAGCATTAAGGAGTCTCCTTGCTTGCCTTTACCCCTCCACCCCCAGCCTGTCGGATCCAGCTTACATTTCATTATGTCTTGTTTACTCACCAGTTTGACTGTGTGGCGTTCTTCAATTTCCCAGGATTCTTCCATTCTGACTTGAGACAGGGATGATCCCAGAGAGGGGGGGGAGTCCTCATGACTTTTGAATACATGTTCCTCTAAGGCTGAAGTCCGAGCCCATTCTTCAAACTTTCTTGTGCCATCCTGCTCATAGGAGACCAGCTTCCAAAACGAGAGTTTGGGCTCCTCCTGATCACACGAGTACCAGGTACCAGGGGGATCAAGCCCATCTGGCGCTAAAAGGGCCTTCCAATCCTCAGGGATGGCTTCTATCAATAAGTACAGTTTTTCTTCTACTTGATTCAGATTTCCCAAAAGTTCTCGAATCGTAGAAGAAGAGTGCCATTGCCCTAGGATCTCGTTCCAGATGTCCCTTACTCGCAGGATACCTTTCCTTACCCATTTGTCTCCAAAGGAGCCTGGGCATCTGTTGGCTTTGAATCTAGAGCCGTCAGACTGCAAAATATATGGATTATCAAACAACGACTGAATCAGAACTTCCTGTTTTGTTGCCGGTCTTCTCCATTCATCCGGTCTCATCTTCTTCCAGGCACTGATTACTCCTGCCCAAAAGGGGGAACAGATCTTCCTGTTTACGAATGAATCAAGCTGCAAACAAAGCCAAACATCCTCCTTCCTAGCCAGACCCCATTCTTCTGAGAGAATGTGCTCTCCCATTAGCCTGTCTCTTATACACATCTAGATGTGTATAAGAGACAGGGGCGGGGGTGTTTTGGCGGGGGCGGGGGTCGGGTAGCCCCGCTGCGGGGGTCCGGGGGTGAAACCCCTACCCCGGCTTGGACCCCAGGGATCCCCGCGTGACAACCCTGACCATAACGCAATGCGCCGAACCCGACTCGTACTTCATGCAAGCGGCATTTAAATGCGCACAAGAAGACAGTCACAAAACATCAGCCATGTTCTAACACGGGCGACAAGATCGCCTCGATAAGCCCCCTCAAAACCCCAGCCCCCGTCCCACACTCTGGGCATTGCCACGAAAACGACCGTTGGCGAAGAAACAAAACCACAAGGAGCCGCTGCACTCCGTTACAAATACGAAGACGACACCATCGCATTCACTGCATTTCAGAAAGCACGCACATTCACTGTCGAACGGACCTCGCACGACGGATCCAAACACTTGGACCAAACCGCCGCCAGGGTGGTCTTTGCGGAAGAGCCAAGCAGAAGACTTAGCACGCTGTCGGCGCGAATACCCTTACAAGGGTATCCGCCCTGGTTTTTGCAAATGACAGAAAAAATAAATTTGGCTTAAAGTTAAGTATACCGCGCGAGGCGCGGCTGCGTCTGTATGGTTACGATGACTGGAGGGTTGACTATAATAGGGAGTGTGTGGGCGCGCGGATTTGACACTCGTGATTTTTTTTATTGTTGATGATTAAAGGGCCGGCGTGACCACCGGCCAAATTTTGTCTTCCTGATTAAATAGGGACCAAAAAGATTGTCTCGTTGATTGATGTGCTTACTTGTGACTCGTGCGTGCGTGTGGAGGACGACATCGACTATAATGTGACTTATGAAGGCGTTTCGGTAGCTTGGCGCGTCGCGCATTGCCTGTTCATTTGAGCGTCCGCCAGCGCTAGACCCAGACTTGGGCCCAGCGCTATTGGTTACGGTGCCGGACTTTCATTAGGGATATTCAGGGATCAAGGACGAGCGACGACAATGCGGGAATATCAGAGTGGTGCGAAGGAACCGAGGGGTTGAGGGCCTGGCAGGGCTATCCCCCTTGGTTTTGCCGTCCTCGACGCTCGATCGGTGGTGGCGTTTCCTAGATAATCCTCTTTTTGCACCGTATTTCTGTTCGTCTCGTTTACACTCCGGCGTGCCGTTGAACCGGACCAGCGCCATATTTAATGGCCACCGCGGCGCGGTCACGCGCTTCGGGTTCGATGAAGCCGCGCGGGGGTGCGTTGTATTCGCGGGTTGCCTGAGGTTTGATTACAAACTGTTGTGGTGGCCACACCCAAGTTACCCCTTTGTAGTACTGCGGGGAACCCCGTAGCAGTCACGTCCCGTGCTCAAGCCTCCGACGAGGGAACATGTGGGAATTGCAATCACCAGCAGGCGTGATGCCTGCTCCAACAGGTGGGCGGTGCCGGCCAGGGGACAGCCGGTAGTATCAGGACCGAGCTTCTTCGACGGGCCGGTCATTGTTCCTCCGCTTCGGTCCCCTCCCCCTATGAGTACCGGGGGGGGGTCTACTTAATACCATTCGGGAGGGCCAACAATGCATCTCTGGGTGGCGGGCACTAAGGTTGCCTGCGGTGCGCTAGGTGGCCTCGGAGTATTCTCTGTCCGCAAGCGGGGAGGTGGGGCGCGAGGAGAGAGCCACGGGTGGGCTGCGGCGGGGTAACTATCAGACCGGGGTTAAAGGTAGGCAGTGGGGGCGGGAGCACGGAGACAGCTAGGAAAGGGGGAGGGGAGATGGCGGAGAGGAAAAATGATGATACCCCTCGATTCCGCACGTAACTGGGTGAACTGAACTGGTAGGTGGGGGTCTTAGCCCCGGGCGATTTCGAATTTGATGTCAGTTTCAGTGATAAGTCAGTAGGTAATAAGGTTAGTAAGAAGAAGACCGCGTGGAGTCATGGCGGGAAAAGGGAAGGAGGGGTGAAAAAGTCGAAGGTGTTAGTTGATTCTAGACGGGATCAGTCGAGGAAGGTTAGTAGATATGGGTTTTGAGGTAGGGCGAAGCGAATAGTGAAGACAAAATTAGTGGAAAGTAAGTAGAAAGGGAGTTAGTAGAAAAATGTTAGTGCGTGGAAGGTGGCAGGGTACCGACGCACCTGGCCTCGTTTTAGCGGGAGGTTCATCGGAGATCCGGGCTGGTTGCTGATCACTCGGTCAGGGGCAGCGGGCGCTGCGGTTGAAGTTTGCAGAGAGAGAAAGCGGAGCGGACTGGCAGCGGGCGAGCAGATAGCGCAGGTCGGCATCAGCGGGGGAGGTTTAAGAGTGACGATGTACCTGCCCGTGCTTTAAGGGCAGGTTCGTTCGTCATTATTCATGTGCAGCCCGGGCCCACATCAGCCCGTATTGGTGCCTATTACCGTCTGGAAAGACCACTATCTTAGCGGCACACTCGTGGTCAGTCGCTCGATCCTCGCCGGGTCTTGCCCAACCGGGGGATTCGTCTCTAAGGTTTGCTTTGGCTGTTGGTACCTGGCGGTGCTGGTTGCCGGGTACGGTCGTATGTGGAGCAAGGAAAACGAAGCAGACTGCTAAGAAGGAGAGAGAGAAGACTTACCCCGAAAGACGAAGGCTGCGGGTGAACAGTGGAAGATCTAGTTTTTTTTTTTTTTATCCTATCGGAGGAAGCAACCCTCCTTCTTGTTCCCCTGCACAGATGACTGGCCAACAATTTATATTACCATATTCTGGCGGAAGGATTCATTTCGATTCCTGCTTACCATAGTGAACGGGGATTCCTTCTTGCTCTGAGTCTGATACGATTGCTTAGATTGAGAGCATCAGTAGAATGGAGCTATGGAAAGGGGAGCTTGGCAGCGGGGTTAAAGACTCATCTGTTGGTCGGGACGTGCTCAGAAAATGCACTTGACTACTCTCTCTCTCTTTCCCCATGTAGAACGTACACTGGCCGATCTATTCGAAGAATTGTGCGCCATCGAGATGCGCACTCACTTAATCTATGGTTGACGAAGTCCAGTAGAAGATAGCACCTTTACTCTTTTAGCAGGCAGGGAGGGGGGGGGGGGGGGGAGTGTGTGCGAGTACAGTTACGTTTACTACTAAACCCACCGCCTGGCTGACCTTACCAGTAGTCCCTGCTCGGGTGGCAAGTTAAGCCATGCATGTCAAAGCGTAGGCATACTGTGCTACTGGACTACGAACGGTTCACAGAATCAGTAAGTGTTGTCGGAGTCCTCCCTACCTCTTGGATAGTTGGGGTGCCTCTAAGGATAAAACGTGCAGCACACCTCGACCTCCGGACACGGACAAACTCGGCAAAGCGGGGCATTGGTAGAAAAATGGGGATGACTAGCGAAGGGAGGACGTACCTGGCCCCGGACTTACTGTTGCATGAGGAGGGAGGATTATGCGGGATGAGTAAGTCAACCGAAGAAAGGGACTGTGGGACTGTTGGCTTACCTGTTGGCTAGTATGCCGCTTGTCCCGTCAGCCGAAGCAACGAGAGGACCAGCCGTGAGGCTGTAGATTTACCAGTCGACAACAAAGCTGACCAGCCTCTGGGAGCGTGGTAACGAGAGACAAACCGCGGGATTGAAGATTTGCCCGCAGGTTGATGCTCTGCCTATAGCACTAAGCAACGCAGCTACAGGCCGGCCGCGAGGAGTAGGCTTAGCCACTGGCCGGCGTGTTGACCTTCTTACGGTGTGGAGTGGCTGAATTGAGCCTCATGAGTACAGGCTTGTCCATAGTTAATGCGCTTGGAGTGGCGAGCTCGGCGGAAACACGGAGTCTTTGGGAAGAGGGACCTCGTTGTGGACAGGAGGGCCATCTGGGTGCCAACGGTGGAGGACTCAGCAGGGATTAACCAGACTGACTGCGGACTTTGGCCGCCATTGCGGGGCCCTCAGGCGCGTCAAGGTATCAAGGCCCTCTCCTGCGAGTCTGAGCGCACCCTTCTTGGATCTGAGAGACTAAACCTTTCTACTTCTGCCCTTCTCACTCTAAGTCTATTCTATTGGTCCTGAGAGGAAGGCGGCAGGCGGGATTGCAACCCGTAATCCGTGCCAAAACCTCTGTGGGAGGTTCACCCCACCGATTGCGGGAGCTCTGCCGGGACTTAGGAGGGGTTATGGAGGTAGAGATCTGGAAGGTAACCATTGCATCTCCTCTATATACCTTGGTGTCACGATATCGCAAGGAAGGGGCATGCCGGGAGAAATCCATTCATAGGCTCTGTTCCGTTCGCACATTTCCCGATTGACAATCTCGTCGCATGCATTTTGTTTCGGATGCATCCGATTCACTGTTCTGGAAGATGTCAACTTGGGAGGCGATGGCCCTGCACATTAGACGAAATATTACCCAAACCTGACACGATGTCGCAAGGAAGGGGCAAGCCGGGAGAGGTCCTATCATAGCATCTGTTCCGTGCGCAAATTTCTCGTTTAGCAATCTCATGTCATGAATTCTGTTTCGGATGCATCCGACTCACTGTCAAGTCGACATGCCATCCATGCGAGACTCCGGCGTGTCAAAGGGTGGGTTTGATGACGGGAAAGGACATCGCCTTCTGATTTCACATCTTCCATATTTCTAAATCCGAGGCATCCGCACCGGGATTCTTGCCATGAAAATAAATGTGGATAAAGGAATTCCCCCTGAGCGCTTCATCCCTCCTGTCGTGGGTTTTGCAATGATTCCGGCCCTGGCATGTTGTGGACGCGTGTCAGGCTTGGGTAAGCTTCTGCCTAGGACTTCTGTTGGCAGGTGAACACTGTGCCGGGTTTGGATGAGCTTTCGCCTTTTGAGCGACTTCGGCATGAATCAGTTGGACTCGTGTCCGGATATTCGTACTTTGCGTAGGCTTCGTTTCTAGTGCGATATAGGACTTTCCGGCTTGTGTTGCACTTCGGTTCAGCTCATATTCGGAATGACAGTGGTAGGTAGGGTTTGTTCTTTCTTGGCTCTGCGAAAAGAACGTGTCATGTCGACTGTGTGAAAACGTCTTTTGTGGATGAGGTGGTGTCATGTAGGCTATACGGCGTCGGTGTGCTGTTCCGTTCCTCCCGCAGATATCCAGAAACGCATGTTCTGTACACGGCGGCGTGGGTCGTCCAACTTTTCCTTTCGGCTCAATGTGCTTTAAGGCGTGGGCTTTGGTGATTTTTGGAAATCCCGCATCTGCTTTCGAACGGGTCCTTGTATGACTTCTAGAAAACACTTCGTTGGTTTGGTGAACTTCTGAAAGCCTCTGCGTGCTTTGCAATGCAATGTGGAACAATTTCCGATTGACGACCTTATGTGAGGGCTTTGCCTATAAAAAACTGTTGGGCGTTACAACTGGTGTGGGCCTCGTGAGGGAAATTATCATTCACCGACATTGTTTACGACGATCTCCGCGTCCGTATGTTTGTCCATGTGTGCGTGTTGTGTAGGGAGTATAATGTCGTCTAGTCCTTCGACAAGCATCGGCATGACTCCCGAGAAGCACATGCGCTTAGCAAAACCCTTTCCACCTTGTGCGAGATCGGTGCGGCATCATGACGGTCAAACGTGGATCGACGAAGCAACCGAGGAGGACTTCGAAGACGACCCATGGATGACCGTCGTCCCGTACATGAACCGGCATCTCGATGAATGGAACGATAATGATTGGAAGGCGATGGAGCGTGCCTGCCCTTGGGCAAACCATTACAAGTTTGCCAACATGTTGGAGTTCGGGAGCCTCATTGCACTGCCTGATGGTGTCCTCCATCAAAAGACCCTGGACGATATGGGTAAACCGATTCGCTACCCTACCAGCTTTAGACGTCGCCTCCACAGCAAGTACATCACATCTTTGCCATGAACTTGGGGAAGTTCGCAGAAGCAAGAGTTGGTGGACTGCGCTCGTCATTGTTCATTCTTGGAACACTACCCACCTCGTTGCCCAGGGACTTCTCCACAAGCTCTATCGTACTGTTGTTTGCGGTTGACGGATGACGGATGTCATTTCGCGAGAGTGCTATGTGTGGCTTCTTCAAGCAAAAGTTGGAAACTTGTGGATGCAGTTGTGCTTGTGGAATGAGGTGGAAGAGAAAGTGTCTGAAATACGTGACTGGATAGGGAATTCCTTAGGATGACGAGGAGGTTTTGTCAGGATGAAATACATGTCAGTGTTTTCGGAGACTGCAACGGTCCACGAACTGCAGAGCCACGTATATGGATCATCTATGAATGCCATGTATGGCTTCTGTTCACGACCTCGTCCGCGAGAAACCTTATATGACACAAGGTCCGGACGGGTTGTCAGACCTTGTGTTTAAGGAAAAAAGAGACTCCCTCATGACGGCTGAAGTTGACACCGGCGTTGTGGTATTTGTACTAGCACTGCAGACTTGCGAATGTGACATTCTATAAGTGTTTCGGATTCATCCGACTCAACAATCATATACGTGCGTGCGCACCCAATGTTAAACGCGATGCATGAAGGGTTCCCCAAGGATGATCCTTGGCCAAACAACAACCCGTCAGATTCGGTCTGTGCGACTCGCTAACTGCATACCATCGAGTTTATTTGCTTGCACGCCTTCGAGGCAAGCAAGGTTTCCAAACAGTCCTCCGCCTTCTAGATCGTCTGGCACTGCCATGTTTCGTAATTGTTCGCGATGGTTTTCGGATAGGACGCCATGAAATGTGGTGCCCATGTCCGTGACCCTCTGTGCAACAGCCGCTGCATGGCAGAAAGAGACGTGAGCGACGCCGGCCGAGGCTGCGATCATGCATGTCCTGCTTGACATCTTGTGTCTCGGATCTATCCGAAGTCGCCGGCTGCACGAGCATTTTCCTTCTCATCCCCGAATAAGTCATCTGTTTCCCTAGACCCCTGCTGAAAGAAACTCCTCTTTCCGTCAATACACTGCATACGCGCCGATGATCAGCACCCGCACAGAACACATAGCGCGTCCCGATTGCAAAATCGTCGGGTCATTTTCTCACGACGGCAAAGGCTCGTGATCACCCCCGTCGTTTGTATACGTGCTGATCGCTGTTTGGCATTGCATACATGAGAGATGTTGGTCTACGCTGCAGTTACGTGTCCAGGATGCATCCGTCATACAAAACTCGCACAGTACAGACTTGCGAATGTGACATTCTGTAGGTGTTTCGGATTCATCCAACTCAACAATCAAACACGTGCGAGTGCACCCAACGTTAAACGGGATGCATTGAGGGTTCCCCACGGACGATCCTTGCCCAAATTACAACCCGTGAGATTCCGTTTGTGCGACTCGCTAAGTGGACAGTCGAGATTTTTGCTTGCACACCTTGGAGGCGCACGAGGTTTCCAAACTGTGCTTCGCCCTCTGAATTATCTCGAAGTGTCATGTTCGGCAATTGCCCGCGATGGTTTTCGGATTGGATGCCATGAAATGTGGTGCCATGTCCGAAGCCCTTTGTGCAACAGGCGCTGCCTGGCGGAAAGTGACGTGAGCGACGCCGGCCGACGCTGAAATCTACCTTGTCCTGCATGGCATCTTGTGTCTCGGATCCATCCGAGGTTGCAGGCCGCTCATGCTTGTTCCTTCTCGTCCCCGAATACGTCGTCTGTTTCCCTCGTCCCGTGCTGGAAGAATCTCCTCTTTCCCTCAACATGCCTCATACGCGCCGATGATCAGCACCTACACAAAACACAAAAGCACGTCCCAATTGGAACATCATGGGGTCATTGTGTTGTCGACTCCCACATGATGACTACAGCGAACAGCGGCATGATGGCAAGTTCGCCTCTCCGATGTGGGTCTAACGGTGGATTGCGTCAAATCTGCTCTCAAAGATCCACACCGGGGAGGGGGGCCAACAATCGACCGCTGCTTGCTTGTAAAACATCATATGATATGTCGATACAACCAACATTCAGAACTGATCATTGAACATCTGGTGCTACGCCAATAAGTTCGTCATGCGACCGCGATATGCCCCACGATTGTTCATTTTGGGGTTCTCCCATCATGGACTCCCTCATGATGACTACAGTAAACAGCGGCAGGGTAGCAGGTCCCCCTCTCCGGTATGGATCTCACGGTGGAATGCGAAACTCTGCTCTCAAAGATCCAGACCGGGAAAGGGGGCCAGCAATCAACCACTGCTTGATCGTAAGACATCATATGATCTGTCCATTACATCGACATTCAGAACTGTTTGGTGAGCATCTGGTGCTACGCCAACAAATTTCGAACACGACTGCGAGGTTCCCTAAGAGTGTTTTTGCCACTCAACAGCACAGACCGCCGACTGTTTGGCACTGTGGGAAGGTTGTCAATTTCCTACGACGCGGAAGACTCGCGATCACTTTCGTCGTTTGTATGCGTGCTGATCGGTGCTTGGCATTGCATACTTGACGTGATGGTGGTGTGCGCTGCATTTGTCTAAATCTCACGGGATTTAAGTGTTTCCGATGCATCCGATATAAGAACCTAGGACGATGCGGACTTGCCAATATTTACCTGCATCGTTGTGTCGGAGTCATCCGACTCCAAAATCTGTTACATATTTGCGCACCCGCCATTTCTACACGAAACAGGTATAATCGGTGTCGGGCAAGGCTTGTCGTCCGGTTCAAGGCTGGTTGTGCACGTCAAATGTCAAGTCCGATATTTACCTGCATCGTTGTGTCGGATTCATCCGACTCTAAAATCTATTACATTCTTGCACACCCGCCATTTCTACACGAAACATGTATAATCGGTGTCGGTCAAGGCTTGTCGTCCGGTTCAAGGTTGGCTATGCACTGTCCTTTTGTTTCGTTGCGCTGCCCCGTATCGTGCTCCGCAATTAGCCGACGCATCTCTGTCGCTTTTTCCTTGCCAAAGTCCAACAATTGTCTCGGCTATGATTTAGATCAACGTCTGTTGTTCTGCTCGCAAGGAAAAGTCGAACGCTTCTCAACACACGCTTCACGAGTGTGATGCGACGACGGTCAATCAAGACTTCTCTCCCATGCCAGTTTGCCTTCCATTATGTTTTCGGCAGGAATTGGCTGGGACGGGAGTGATTATGGGCGTTGGAGTTCCGAGTAGTGCCGATAGTACTTCGTCTCGATTCGAGCCATGTGCTTCCTCTGGAAAACGGTCACGTGACTCAAACACTCAGCATCGACGGAAGAGAACACAATTGTCCACCTCCACCGGGCATTCGTACATCTGTTGTGACGTGCTCGAAGACCACATCAACACTGGAAGCGGGGGCCTGATTCTTAGTGTCGATTATACATCCCGAGTCTCTTCAGCATGTTCTGAAATGACCGACATTGGGATGTCGAGCTCCATACCCAAGGGGAATCTCGGTGACTGTAGTTATAGTGGGACGGAGTACGTGTATAGTGTGAACAAGTGCACTACTGCTGGTTCATCCTTGGGAGTTGTCGATAGGGGTGATAGGGTTTCCTCGTCTACCCCTCCATAGTGTCAGGAGAGTCAAGGACAGTCCACAGATGAAATCACTGAGTACTGCTATTCATGAGATAGTCAGAGCTCGCGCTGTCTCTCCGAAGAGGACCGCCACATACGGTACATTTTGTCGGCGCCTATGCCCGGTGAAAGAAGACCCTATTCTATGGCAAACAGAGAACCGGCCAAAAAGACACAGCATCGGCGAGCTATGGGCAAACTCAGGATGCAGTCACTTCAGGCAGTGCGAGGGATGCTCTGTTGTAGGCGGATGTGTTGCGCTGAACTGACAGCCGAAGATGTCAGGCCGGTGCGGGAGGCATTCTACTCGAAAAGTTTCATGGAAAGGACGAAGTGGTGGTTGCAAACCATACATGACTTCATGGTTATGGAAGGTGGTGCTGAGCGGGTCAGGCATGTGGCTTGCAAACGGAAGATGTGCGTGCAGGCATACTGTTACATTCTCGACATTTCTCGTAACACCTTCTATGTTTTCAAAAGGATGTACGATAACGGTGTTTTCGATAGGGAGCATGGGCACTCGGGCTTTGTCTAAACTATCCGAAAAAGTCGTCAGGATGCTTGCACTGCTGAAACGATTCATCGATGACCACGCCGATAGTATGCCGAATGACATGGTCTGGAAAGACGGAGTTTGTCGTCCTCGCCGTAGGATTCTTGTGGCATTCACAAAACGAGCAATTTACGAATCGTTGCGCTCTGATCTTTTGATGTGTCACTCGAAAGTTGTGTCGGAGTCGACTTTTTACGCTATGTGGAGTAAGCACTTCTGGCACGTGAGTCTAGCTATGTCCAACACATTCACGAAGTGCGCAAAATGTATATTCTACAAGCAGTGCATCGCTAAGTCGAAGCATGAGAGGGACCGCAAGAAATCCAAAGATAGGATGCGGAAACATCAAGAGCTGCAAGTCAACCACAGGCTAGATTATAGCTGCTGCAAAATGGATTACATCTTGCGGCAGTCCGAGTGTCTGTGCATGATTATCGACGGCATGGATCAGAAGAAAACTACCATACCGCATATAGGACAGACTAACTACTCGAAGGACTTGCACCACGAGAGGATGATGAAGACTGGTCTCATGGCCATTCTGGTTTATGGTCGGGATCCGTCTATATATGTTTACACGTATTTTCATTACTACACACACGACCCCAGCAGTACGGCGACGTGTTTAATGCGGACTCTTACGGAGGTTCAATCCAGTGGGAAACCTCTACCGTCGTTTCTTCGTATTCAAGCTAACAACTGGTTTAAAGAAAACAATAATAGATTCATCTGCGCATTGGCAACACTTCTTGTGAAATTCGGGATTTTCAAGGAAATAAAAATTGGTTTTATGATAGTTGGACACACGCACACAGATGTTGATGCCACTTTCAGTGTTTTCTCCAAGAAACTCAAAGACAATGATGCCTACACAATGGATGAGTTGTTCCTTTTGTTAGAGCGGTCTCATAAGACTCCTCCGCAGTGTATTTTTTCTTGATAGGATAGCAGACTTGAGAGGTCTTATTTACCCGGATGTTTCAAAGCGCATGACAGGGATTTCGCAACCTCATTTGCTAAAAATTCTACATGACAGGTGATAATCCCGCCATGTCCTATAAAGAGTATTGCACAGACGCTAAGTGGTTGCCCGAGGATGATCCTCTTTACTGGTTCAAATAAACAGACAACGGTGGTTACGCTGTTCCACAGCAACCTTTCAATCCTCTGCCGGTCCAACCGGCGTTCCTCAACGATTACAAAAACGGTTGGGAGGGTGTGAAGAGGTTTTTGAAAGTCTATGAAAAAAAAAAGAGAAACTTGGATGACTTTCAAAGACAAAGAGGTGACTAGAATAAATAGGGTTTTTCGGTATTGGGAAAATCACGTCAAACACGCGGGGGACATTATCGACAACGGGGTGCCTTCAACACCCATCACCGAATTCTGGCCAAAGGCCACCCATGTCGTTGAAGACATGAGTTCTTGCTCTGATTTGGATGCATCCGAATTACAGAGAGAACCTCTGTTTGTGGGTCCTCAGAGGGACAAGCCTAAGGCCAACTTTGATCTTTTCGAAGATGTGCATGTCGACAGTTTCGTCATTATGCAACCATCCGACGAGGACATGCATGAAGGATTGCCTTTTTGGGTTGGCCAGGTTCGCAGTGAAGTTGACAAGAACGAAGATTCGCCAACTTACAACCAATTCAAAGTGGAGTACTGGGTTCCAATTGGAAAAGCGAGCACACTAAGAGAATTGTATGCCGACGCCTGGGAAAAAAAATGGAAAAAAACTCCAGGGCACGCGGAAGAGTATCAACATGTCACAACCGTTGCATTTTCTTGGATGAGACAAACGAGGATGAATGTCTGCGAGTCGTCCAAAAAGTTCACCACCGGTCTTGTGATTCCTCTGAAAGTAAGAAAAAATGCAACTCCCGCCCTAGAAAACGGCGTTGGCGCTCAAACACAAAGCATTTCCGGAGAAAGGAGCGGGCAGGAGGCTACCTCATCGAGAGTGTGATGGTTGTCGACTTTTCGTGAGGAGAACATATTGCCATGCTGGCCTGTGCACAACACGCTTGACTCCATGGAATACATCGCTTAATGATTTGTGCTCTCTGGGTTACGCGCTTCAAATCAACAAGAGTTCTTCATCAATTTTCGACATTGAGCGTGGGGCCGTTTTGGTCGTCGTAGCATGACCTCCGGCTTTCGATCCTGACCTTGATGAAACACTTTTATTGTGACTTTTGTCTTTTGCAGTGTGCAGACTTTCCTCTTTTGACGTACTTCGAAAACATGGCTGAGAATTCGGGCTTCATTGAAATAAAGTGTCTGAACGACTGACGATCGTCACAAAGGGAGGAACGTTTCCTTTTCAATATGAGAGAATCTTCACGAATGTAGCGGGTGGACGGACAATGTTTGTCATCATGGTGAGGTTTASTGATCTGAACATTTTCGACATGCGAATATATGAGCGTCGCGGAGAAAATTGGATGCGAGGAGATTTTACATGAGTTTATCTAAAAGCTTCAGAAGTTATTTTCGCCTTGATACGTGCTGTGCTCGGAGCAGGGGGTGACATTGAGGGTTTCTCGTTTGCCATTACGGAGTTTGAAGGTCTGCCTCAACCTCCAATCCCTTCTTGCATGGTGGACGGTTCGACATGGGAACCGATAGTGAACGCTCTGCGAAGAGGCTTCTTCTGAAGACTTCAACTTTTTAAGACTTTTGGTGACCAGTCTTACGTTTCTAGAGTTTTGTGTCATTATGTCGGATTTGTGAACATTTTCGTAGTATAGGCATTTTCTGATTATTTTTAATTTTCACCACTTTGAGAGACGAGTTTCGACATTTTCCGAGTTTTGTGGTCGAATGTCATATTAGTTGAAATTTGCACACTGTAGAGTATTTTTCAAAGCCACGAGTGTTGACCGTAGCTCATGGTCGGTTGTGGTTCGGATGCATCCGAACCAGAGAATAAGGATACTGTTACGACAAGCGAATACAAGAGCGTCAAGTGTAAAACTGGATGCTGGGAGATTTTCCAGCAGCTTATCTGCAAGCTGCAGATGTTCTTGTGTCCTTGAGACGTGCTGTTGTCATGGCAAGGGGAGACGTTTAGGGTTTCTCGGTTTCCATTACGGGGCTCGAAGGTCTGCCTCAACCTCCTATCCCGGCTTGCATTGTGGATGATTCAACATGGGAACCGCTAGTGAACGATTTGCGAAGAGGCTTCTTTTGAATATTTCAAGTTCAGGACACTTTCGTAACGAGTCTTACATTTTTAGAGTTCCGTCAGGATGTCGGGTTTGTGAATGTTTTCAAAGCGTAGGCTTTTTCAGAGATAAATCTCGACATTTCCAAAGTTTTGTGTTCGAATGTTCGATTAGTTGAAATTTTCAGACTGTAAAGTACTGAGGGTTTCTGATTCATCCTGCGTCCTCGCCTTGCAAACTGTTTGGTTGTGTAGAACGTGGGACTCAGTTTTGCAAGGTTTAGTTCACATTTCATGGCGTAGTGGGTGTTCTTGATTTGGATAGCCTTGCCAACTCTTTGGTTAATGGAAACTTTTGAGGTAACTGTTACGAATTCACAATATTGGGACTAGATAACTTTTATCAGTTTTTACGGCGTACTTCTCACTTGTCTTGAGAATGGTTGTGTGCCTGCTTAGTGAGATCTTTCGAAACTATTGCAATAGTTATGACTTCATAATATATAGGCTGGGTGTCCCGCTCTGTTTTTAATTTGTCTTCGCTTTTCAATCTAGTTCTCATCAGTTGTCAATTGTCTTCAAAATCCAGTGAGATCTTTCAAAATAATTATAAGGTCATTGGTCACTTCAGCATCTGATAATTTGTACACAGTTTGATTCGGATGTATCCTACGCATTCGTTTGAGCCTTCTCCAATGCCCAATCCTCATATGATAACGTCTCTACAAAATATGCTCCCCACCACTTCACTCTGTACGATGCCCGTTTGTTTTGAGAAATGTTTGGTAAAGTGATGATGTACATGCATCCGCCCTGCATGCTTGAATCACATACCCACAACCCTCTGTTAGCAACATGTTGGTTGGTAGGATCCCTAGGAGCACCCATTCCCGGTTCCATTCCCAATCCCATTTGGCGAAGTCCTTCCAATGGGCTGACCACCAGTCCCAAATTCTTTTGGAGGATGGACAGTCCCACCACAAGTGGAACGTAGACTCAAGTGCCCAGGTACAACGAGTACAGGAAATTCTAATATCCATTCCTTTACTCGTGAGCCAGACTGACGACGGCGTCACCAGTGAAGAGAGCAGCCAAAGAACAGCTGCATGTTTCTGAGAAGGAAGGACCTTCAGTTGCCTCCACAGATTCGACAGCCCTATACTGAAAGTATCCGGTAGTCCTGGCAGTCTGCTTTGCCAACGCTCTGTAGCCACAGCTAACGGCTGCCTCGCCGGTGGAAAACCATCGGGTGACAGGCTCCTCTGGTACAGCATTAAGGAGTCTCCTTGCTTGCCTTTACCCCTCCACCCCCAGCCTGTCGGATCCAGCTTACATTTCATTATGTCTTGTTTACTCACCAGTTTGACTGTGTGGCGTTCTTCAATTTCCCAGGATTCTTCCATTCTGACTTGAGACAGGGATGATCCCAGAGAGGGGGGGGAGTCCTCATGACTTTTGAATACATGTTCCTCTAAGGCTGAAGTCCGAGCCCATTCTTCAAACTTTCTTGTGCCATCCTGCTCATAGGAGACCAGCTTCCAAAACGAGAGTTTGGGCTCCTCCTGATCACACGAGTACCAGGTACCAGGGGGATCAAGCCCATCTGGCGCTAAAAGGGCCTTCCAATCCTCAGGGATGGCTTCTATCAATAAGTACAGTTTTTCTTCTACTTGATTCAGATTTCCCAAAAGTTCTCGAATCGTAGAAGAAGAGTGCCATTGCCCTAGGATCTCGTTCCAGATGTCCCTTACTCGCAGGATACCTTTCCTTACCCATTTGTCTCCAAAGGAGCCTGGGCATCTGTTGGCTTTGAATCTAGAGCCGTCAGACTGCAAAATATATGGATTATCAAACAACGACTGAATCAGAACTTCCTGTTTTGTTGCCGGTCTTCTCCATTCATCCGGTCTCATCTTCTTCCAGGCACTGATTACTCCTGCCCAAAAGGGGGAACAGATCTTCCTGTTTACGAATGAATCAAGCTGCAAACAAAGCCAAACATCCTCCTTCCTAGCCAGACCCCATTCTTCTGAGAGAATGTGCTCTCCCATTAGCAGCCAGTGTTCTGTTCCAGACGCTAAGGCAACTCGGGAAATCCACTGTGTTAAAAGGAAGCAGTTTTGCCTGTGTGGGTCAGTGATACCTAAACCCCCTTCCGCTCTCGGTTGAGTAATCAAGTCCCAAGCAACTTCAGAAACAAAACCCTCCCCTTCACCCGCTTTGGGTTTCCACAGAAACTTCGCCGCGAACCTCCGCAAATATGACACAAAGCTCGTACTCAGCAGGCGAACCTTACCCACAAACCAAAGTAAGGAAAACAAAGACGCATTTATTACCATAGCTCTTCCAAAAATGGAAAGGTGGGATGCTCCTCCCCAAGACTTTACCCTTCCTACCACCCTGTTCTGCAGGACCTCCTCCTGAGCTTTCTGGCAGGAGTCCATTGCTATCATGACTCCTAAGAATCTCTCCGCCTCCCCCTTTTCTGTTCTCTTCATACCCCAGTCAACTTCTAAGGACATGTCCTGCGGTAAAAAGTAAACCGACTTACGCCAGTTCACTGCAGCCTCTGAAAATAAGGAATATTCGTCCAACAGAGTTTTTAATGCCTCCATTGCTTCGCCTGAATTTTTGCAAATTGCGAATAAGTCGTCGGCCAGAGCTTTAGCTTTACATTCCACATTGCCAAGTGCCAGCCCCCGGATCTTAATGGTAATGATTTGGTAAAAAAAAAAAAAAAAAAAAAAAAAAAAAAAAGTGAATGTGCCTTCAGTTTTCAAAAAAAGAAGAAAAAAAAAAGTGCCTTCAGAAAAAAAAAGCTGAGGTGTAACATGCCTCACCAAAAAAAGAAAAAGGAAAAACAAAAGCAAGAAGCTCCCGCTTGACGCCGCCGTACACTCGCTGCGCGCTGACGCGCATCACGACATTCTGAAAGCTGGCGTGTACGCTGTTCGATTTTGCAACTGATAAATGATAGCGCGTGTTCTGTTTGTCTTGCTCATCTGTGACTCGATTAGAATAAACGTGTGTAGCTACTCTCGACGTGCGGAGAAGACCAAAATCATGGCGGTGCATCTTCCCATATTCTAGGGGAAGATTCACTCTGGTTTTGAACATTTCGAGAGTAGTGCAGCGAGTCCCTTGGTGCTGCTTGATCCAACGCGTGCAGCTGGTGCCGGGGCTCCATGCACTTAGCTAAAAACTCGGTCTTGTTGAGCCGCGTGCAGAGGACCGGCTCAGGGGGAAAGAAATGAAGAATTCGGCAGGTGGGACTTGGCTCCGGGGGAAAGGTCCCAAGTCCCACTCGCAACGTTGAGTTTCCTCAACGCGTGAATCCGGACGAGTTTGTGAAGATGTACCAAAACAGCGTCCGGATTCAGGCGTTGGGGAAACTTAACGCTGCTAGTGGGACTAGGCCCCGGCTTTCCTCCTGCCCCCAAGGACTTCGTTCGTTTTGTTGTAGATACAGGGCCTTTTTTGTTGATACAGTGAATGTTCCCGTAGAGCATGGAAAGATAGACCACCGTACTTTTTGTCTTTTGTATCCGTACTTTCTGTCGTTTGTATATGTGGAGACTAGTGGAGCGAGGCCCGTAGGTTGGTGCGGGTAAAAAACTTGCCACGTTTCTTGAAACACGCGCGTCCCAGGAAAAGGAGGAGGAAAAAAAACGGAAAAGGGACAGGAACATGCCCGCGCCCGTATAGGCCCACTGCACCCGCCATTGGAGCGAACACCATTCTCGTAAAAACGTGGTCCGCGGAAAAGAAAAAGCGGGAAGGTGAGGTCCATGTGCTCTCGCCCTGTTGTACCCCCAAAAATTTGCCGGGTCATTTCGTCCAAGTCCGGGAAGGAGTGAGGCATACGGACGAGCGGCCTTATAATAATCTCGCTCGCCAGCATGCAACGGAGAAGGTCGCCGTTGAAGTGAGACGAAGGACGACAGAATCAGAGAGTGACGAGAGAAAGCAGGAGAGAAAGAGAGAGCCCGGCTCTCCCCGTCTCAGGTACACCGACTTGTCATGCCTCCATCCCCTATATTCCTCCGTCCTCTCCTTGCTCGCTCTTCGTTTCCCTCCCTCCTTCCGCGTTCTTCCGCCATCGTCCATCCTTCCTCGTTTTCGTCTCGTTAATTGTCCATGTGAGTTAGTGTGTGGGTACGGAAATGTGGATGGATCAAGGGATGTGTGTGGGGAGAGAGAGAGAGAGAGAGAGAGAGAGAGAGAGAGAGAGAGAGAGAGAGAGAGAGAGATGGGGCGGAAGGGGGAAGAGCAGCTTTGGCGGTCGCATGTGCACGCCCTCTTCCAGAGTCTTCCTCCTTTCCCGTTCCTCCTCCATCGTTACTCCATCGTCCTCCGTTCCCTCTTCGTTCCTTCTGCTTCCTCAGCAGTCGTCCGTCGCCCCCGTGTGCGTGTGCGCGCGCGTGCGTGTGAAACACAGCGTGCGAGCGAGAGAGAGCGATGGCTTGGTCGACACCCGTGCTTGTTTTCCCCCCCTGGATCGACCTCAGTGTAGGCGGGCTGGTGGTTTCCGTTCTTCTTGGAGATATAATCTGGAATGAGAGACGAAATGCCGTCTAAACTGGTGCCAGAGAGGTTGTTTATGTTTTTGTTTTTTTGGGAAAACTAGGGCGCAGTCAGTGTTTTCTACTGTTTGGTGGATTCGTGAAGGCAATGTCGTTCGTTGAGAAGGGGGGAGACGGTGGGGACAGCGTAGGGAAGTGGCCGGGAAAACGGAGCGGGCAGCGGAGGGAATGTCGTTCGTTGAGAGCGGCGGGGAGAACGGAGAAGCAGCGGAGGGAATGTCGTTGGGTTTTCTTGTTTTTTTTGTTTTTTTTTTGAAATAAGGGCGATGGCTTTCAGATATCATTGTTGAACGGACTGACCCCAGGTAATGCAGAATATTTTGTTCTTGCATGTGATTGTGTCTGGATTCGAACTTGGGTCTGTGTTTCAACAGTTCATGGGTGTACCAAGTGAGCTTGGCTCAATGGTCGCAGCGTTAATTTTTCCTTGGTTGATATTTGAAAGACTTGCATTTTTTACTTCACACTCGTGAGCTGTTGCCCGCGCTCGAGCGAGAGAGTAGTAGGTAGGCTGAAGAGCTCGACGAGGTTGAAGAGTATGATGACGAACAAGAGCGTGATGAGGATGAGGAAGGTTTCAACGGACGAGAAAGAGCAGGAGTCTGGAACGACTAGGGTCCACGAAGAGATCGACGTATGAGAGGGGAGGATTCAGGGACGACGTAGGAGTGTTGGGTGGCATTCTTAATCAGCAAACGTTTAGCCCCGCCCGATCCTTGCGAACATATCATTGTGTCGCCACGCCAGCAAGGATCGGGCATTGTTTAACAACTGTCTCTTATACACATCTAGATGTGTATAAGAGACAGGTCAAGGACAGTCCACAGATGAAATCACTGAGTACTGCTATTCATGAGATAGTCAGAGCTCGCGCTGTCTCTCCGAAGAGGACCGCCACATACGGNAGAGAGAGAGAGAGAGAGAGAGAGAGAGAGAGAGAGAGAGAGAGAGAGAGAGAGAGAGAGAGAGAGAGAGAGAGAGAGAAGGTAATCTCTTTCCGAACAAAACACCTGCGATGAGGAAAAAAAGGTTCGGTGGTGTTCCCTCCTGTTTTCTTGCCAGTGAATTTCGGTCTGTTGTCAGGTTCTTCTTTTTGTTATTATGAGAGAAGCCCAAATGATAGGAGAGTTATGCTTTTTCTTGGAGAAATGACCGTCCACTCATTTTTTTGTGTTTGCATGTGTTGACGAATTTGACGTTGTTTATGTGATGTGTGGTGTCACGGGCGTGGCGGGATGCTGACACGGTGGACTTTTGGCGGACATGGATGCGGACAACCGACTGGCGTACCGGACATTTCAGCCGCTGCTGTACTGCATATCTTGCCCCAACACACGAGTAACGAGGTGTGACGCACGGACCGACGTGTGTGGTGGATGGAAGTTTGCTGCTGGGGTGGGGAAGGTAGACCGTTGGCGTTGTTTATTCTTCGGTTTGTACGGGAAAGTGTGAACTTTGATCGGTAAACTATAGGGAGAGAGGAAACGCGATAGGGAAAGATTGCGTTCTTCTTGGGTGCTCTCTTCTTCTGTCGGGGTGCACTGAAGAAAGGGGAAGATGAAGGGGTTGGCGGGAGCCTTTTCTTCGACATTTTCGGCTGCAGCCGGCTCGGCTGCAGCGGTGGGATCGAGGGCCTTAGGAGCAGGGGCAGCTGTAGCCGGCGCAGCGGGATCCGCGGTCGTGGGGGTTGGCGCAGCTGCAGGCAGCTCAGCTCTGGCGGCGGGATCTGCGGTCGTGGGGGCGGGAGCGGCAGTGGCCGGGTCAGCTGTGTCTGTGGGATCTAAAGTGGTCGAGCAAACGGTCCGAGTTATCTCCTCGGCACCCCCGAAGGAGGGAATGAAGCTCGCGACGATTCGCATCAGCATGGGAGACAATGCGAACGATGGAATGTACGGCAGAGTGAGGATGGTCATCGTCGGKGATGGCGAGGAAGACCCTGAGGGACCTCGCGCCCCTGCACATTGCGCAGGCGAGAGAGACGGTTACGATCTGGGTACGGGGTTGTGGAAGTTTGGCAGCACGGAGTCGGTGAGGATCAACGATCTTCCGAAGAACGTGAATCCGACGGTGATCCTTCTGTACAACGACGCGACGCAGGGGAGGCACTGGTACGTGAGGAGGGTGGAGATCGAGACGGAAGCTTACACGGCCGACGGCGGGGGGGACAACGGCAAGCTGAAGAAGTACGTGTTCCCCTGCTACTCGTACGTGCCCAACTCGAGCAGAGGCCGCGTCATCTTCGAGGGCAGCTCTCGGCTCCCCTGGCAGACTCCCGCGAGGCTGAACGAGCTCTATCGGGGAGGAGCCTTGCACAAGCAGTTGGAGGTGTACCAGTTCGACCAATACGACGATCTGAGCAGTCCGCCGGAGCTGGTGGATCGAGGCAGTCCCAACTTCCGGCCTCCGCTCCACCCGTACCCCAAGCGGCAGGCATCCACGGTCTCCGGACAGAGTATCGGGATCCCGATCGATGACGACTTCGACTGTTCCAAGACTTACGATTTCTTGTCGGAGTCGGTCAAGTCAAAAGCGAAGGCAGTGTTTGCTGATCCGCTATCGACGAAGTCCAGCAAGCCATGGAAGAGCGTGAAAAAGCTCATCGACGGACTGTTCGAAGGAGTCGGGGCTTTCCGCAAGCCGGTCGTACTGAAGAACGGGATCGACTGGAAGTCCGATAAGGAGTTCGGCAGACAGAGGCTCGCCGGCCTGAAGGCTTTTTGGTGTCCGACGCCGAGCTGGGCGACGCCCTCCCCGATGGGCTAACACTTGCCTCAGCGGTCGAGGCCCGACGCGTCTTCATCCTCGACTTCTCTCTGCTTGAGGTTCTCAGGCCCATCGTCAATCGGCCTGCTTCTCCGGGGAAGGAGTTGCGGTACTTGTACGCTCCTCGTTGCCTGCTGCTCCGTGATGATGACGATGACGTCATCCCCATAGCCGTCCAGCTGGAGAGAGGAGGGAAGGTGTACACGCGCGCCAAGGACACGAGCGTCGGAAGGTGGCAGTGGACTCTGGYCAAGGCTTACGTGGCAAGCGCTGACAGCGCCGTGCACCAGGTGGGTAGGCACTTTTTGGAATGCCACGCAGTCTGCGAGGTTTATCTCATGGCTCTCCGCAGGCGAGTGTCCGAATGGCACCCCGTCTTCAAGCTCCTCATTCCTCACTTTCGGTTCACGATGAGCATCAATTACAGGGCGCGTACGAGGCTGATCAATGCTGGCGGCATCATCGAGTCCGTGTTCACGCCTGGGCCCAAGTGCATGGCAGCCTCGGCCGAGCTGTTCAAGTCCTGGAAGTTCCAGGAGCAAGCTTTGCCTGTGAATTTGGAAAAGAGAGGAGTGSGCGACGTGGCTGTCCTTCCCTACTATCCGTATCGCGACGCCGGGATGCTCGTCTGGAACGCGATCCTCAAGTATTGCCTGACGTACCTGAAGATCTATTATGGCGAGGGGGAGAGCGCCATGGAGGCGATCGCGCGGGACGAGGAGGTGTCAGCTTGGTGGGCCGACGTGAAGCTGGGCGCCTCCAAGTCCGAGTTCTCTCTCCCCGACGCGGAGGAGTGGCCGGCGCTGCACACGGTCGAGGATTTGGCTTTGATATGCGCGACCATGATGTGGACAGCCAGCGCCCAGCACTCCGCCGTCAACTTTGGCCAGTACGATTACTCGGCGTTCTCGCCGAACAATCCCTCATGCATGAGGAAGCCAATGCCAGAGGAAGTAGATGAGAGGGCGTTCATGGACGTCCTGCCTCTTCCCAAGGATCAGATTACCGTGATGATGGTCGTGGACATATTGTCGAGGTTCTCGGACGACGAGGAGTACATTGGGAGAACGGATCAGACCGCCTTCGGCTGGTTAGTGGATCCGGAAGCGCAGCAGGCTTACAAAAAGTTGTGCGACGATCTTGACGATGCAGTGGTGGCCATAGAGCGCATGAATCAGGAGAACAAGCCCAGGGGGAGACTGCCGTACGAGTACTTGTTCCCTCGCAACAATGCCCAGGAGTTGTCTTTCTTGCACGACACCCCGAACGGGACGCGGGGAATCCCCAACAGCGTGTCCATCTAGCGGAACGAGACTTTTTGGCTGTTTATATCTGGGCTKAGGTGCGGAAGAGCCKTGTCGCAGAAGAGTGGTCGCGGCAGTCGTTTTTTTCCCCGTTTTAGGGTAGATTACAGGTCGAGAGAGTGGTTAAGTTGAAGTTATTGTGTATAAGACTCTGGCCGCGTAAGCGGAAGGTCACGTGGCTTTTTTCGGGCTTACGTTGTCAGACAATTTCTCTAGGTTATTTATCAAGGGGAGAGAAGATCGGAGTCTATCWTGCTCTTCGCGGTGGTGGATTAGACGTTGGACTGAGTGGCTAGCTAGCTGTCATTATGTGTAAGACTGTTGCCGGACGTAAAGGTCAGATCAGTTCGCTTTTTGGGGGTTCATGTTGACGGACGGTTTCTCTAGTTCTTTCATGAAGGGGATAGAAGATGGGCGCCCATCTTGTAGGTTGCGGTAGTGGATTTTGATGTGATGGTCCTCTTTTCCATTTATTTATTTATTCTGCAACCGACGCTGTGTGTATGGTGTTGTCGCCATATATGCTGTCCGAATACCGTACCCTCTCTCTGCTGCCCAGTCTTCCTGGTCATTGRCATTTGGAAGCGATGCAATGCCACGGTTGTCTAACAWAGCAGCAAATGCTACGTAGTCGAGCAGAGCTCTCTGAAAATTAGGTGCTTTTTTAGTCTCTTTGATTGGGCTTGGATTACGKAACAGCTCTTCGGAACCTCGACTGATTCGAGAACAGCAGGGAGTAAGTTTTTGGACTTGGTTCACCGACCAGCTCTTCTGAATATCGAGAGACTCGAGAGACTCGGGAAAAGCAGGTAGCAATTGTCGACTGGAATCCAGTTGGACAAAGGRTACGAGCCTGGAATCTAGTTGGACAAAGGATAAGAGCTGCCCCTCTGTTCACAATGATGSGATGTTTTATTGTGCGAGCGACTTTCTGCAGGAAGGAGACAGGGTTCGAGGAACAACGGGATATCTATCATCAAGTTTTGAAACGTTTGCTGTCTGTGGAGCAATGCTTGTCCTTTTTGGGTACGACGAGSTATAGCGCGCGTGCGGAGATGGGGGCAATACGAAAGTTTGAAGTCCCGAGAGCAAGATRSATTCTTTGACGTTTTCGATGGATTTGAACTCGTTACTTCGTTACTTCTATTTCGCTTTTTTGCAATCTTTGGGTACGATGCAGTTTAGCTCTCGATCGGAGATGGGGGGAATACGATAGCTTGRAGTCCCGAGAGCCAGATGGATTCTTCGATTTGAACTCGTTACTTCGTTACTTTTATTTCGCTTTTTTGCAACCTTTGGGTACGATGTGGTTTAGCTCTCGAGCGGAGATGAGGGGAATACGAATGTTTTTAAGTCCCGCGAGGCAGATGGATTGTTTGACGTGTTTGATGGATTTGAACTCGCTTGCAATTCACACAGTTCGAGAGCCCGACAAGCACGAGTATGCACGCGTGATGATGTGCGTATGTATCAATGCGTTTGCATGTGTGTCTTTTAAACTCGTTACTTGCAATTCACACAGTGCGAGAGCCCGACAAGCATGAGTATGCATGCGTCATGATGTGCGTATATATCAATGCGTTTCCGTGTGTGTGTGTGTGTGTGTGTGTGCGAGAGAGAGAGAGAGAGAGAGAGAGAGAGAGAGAGAGAGAGAGAGAGGGTACACGAATGCATAATAGAAACTATTGGAAAGAATAACGAAGGACGGAATATCCCTTTGTGTGTTTGGGACAACAAACTATTCCGGTTAGAACGTACCCGCCAATTCACACAGTGCGAGAGAACGACAAGCAGGTGAGGATTCAGTTTTAGCCTTTCGAAAAAGTCCACGTGTTTCTACGAAAAGGTGACGGCGAAAACTGAAATTGCAGAAACGTTCAGGTAGAAGTCGGTTCAAGTCGCAGGGAAATTCAGAGCCAATTAGAAATGGCCCCCAGGAGAAGAGGGAGGCAGAAAACATGGGGTCGGAGTTCTTTCCCGTTCAGGTAAGGTAGCAAGCAGTCCAAAGAAGTCGGGCACCCCGTGTCCATTTCTGTTTGTGGAACCCGGTGTTCCTCCTTCAGCAACCCCCCCCCCCCCCCTCACTCCTCCCCCCTCCCTAAATTTTCTCTCTTCTTCTAGTAGCGCTACTACTTGGTGAGGGCTATTTCTGGATGAATTTGGCCAAGAATTCTCCCTATATCAGTTCCACTAGATCTAGTGCGGAACTTTGGTCAGATCCAGTCCGAAATAGCACTCGGCAACGGTGGACCTCCTGTTCATAAAAACGAAACGCTATGGAGCTGCACGTAACGCACCCTCTTGTCTGCTTTTCGTGAATTTATCGCTTCCTTTTTTTTATCCACTTCCATCTGAACTCCCTTTTGAGCCTTCCCTCCCCTCCGATTATCGGTGGAAACAGCCCAAACGAAAAACTTTTCGGTCTTTACCACCCACACGAGTAGCAAAACAGCAAAATGTGCGGCGTTTCCTTCTCCGGGTTCGCCAGTTTGCTGTGTTGCGTAGTCACACAGGGGGTGGCAAATTGGTTGATCCTAATTGAATGCCGATTTGCGAAATTGCCCATTTGCGGTGTCACACMATGAAAGTAGTTGATGGATGCCTGCAATTCTCTTCTGTGAGCTCACAGATTCTGGGGGGGGGGGAATTGCCACCCCCTGGAGAGGGGGTGCCAAATTGCTCAAACCCGTAGCCGTTCASGCCACTGACATTTGTCAACCAATTGAGAATTCCATGAGCCTACAGCTGGGTAAAGGCCCGAGCATGTTCTGTACCGGGTTGATTTGTTGGGGTGTATTCCCGGGCCCCTTCTGTCCTTTGGTAAT
>BFEA01000400.1:552343-564115 GCA_003427395.1 Chara braunii
GCACAGTGATAGAGAGAGAGAGAGAGAGAGAGAGAGAGAGAGAGAGAGAGAGAGAGAGAGAGAGAGAGAGAGAGAGATGCAATATTGGACAGTGGACACCACGTGCGAGGCTTAACTTTCACAGAATACACGTCCTGTCCATGGCATGCGACCAAAACAGTGGCGATTACCCTTGGACCTCTCTGCTCAGGTGATCCTTTCAGTCATTATAAACAATATATATACACTTTGGTCGAAATACTTCCGCGTCCAGCTGAACCTTAGTCCCTGCAGTCTCCTCTCATGTTCGTGTCGTCGTCGCGTTGCTGAATTACCACCGTCCAGATGGTGTTGTAGTCGCGATGTGTCTAAATCATTCCTTCTTGGATATTTTTTTTCTCGACAAAATCCTCTGCGCCTTTACGTCCCTTGAAGCATCATCCTCGTTGCGGTTGATATCGGTTATCCTGATGTTCTTCTGGTCGCGATACGCTGAAAAATTCTTTTTCGAAAAGGTCTGCATCTTCATATCCCATGAAGTAATTTGGTAATGCTTTCAGGTATCCTTTAATTTCATCATCTGTCCTTGCTTGTGAATTTTCATTATAGTTTGTATTTAGGAATCTGGACTTTTGCTTTTTTGTCCTTGCTTTCAATGCTTTTACGAATATCCGAATATTGTACCGGTTCAACTTCTGAGTTCGGAGATCGATTGTATTTTTCTTGGTTGGTACATTTCTGGAGGGCCTCGTTTCGAAATTTTTTTTGACTGTTTATTTCTTTCTTTCTTTCCGTATGACATTATATTCGAAATTTTAGAAATTCCTACTCGGCCTTTCCATCCGAAATTCGACAAGGTTTCATGTTTTCCTGCGGTTCCTTAGGTACTCTGAAGAGACGCTCCAATCACCGTATTTGTGTTTCATCTATGGGTACTTCGGATGTATATCCTTTATATTTCGTTTGGTAGAAAGAGTAGCTTACTCTTTTATCTTTCCACGGTCATTTCGTCCTTTTTTTGTGTTCCTTTCTTTAGTACACCAATTCGTTATTTCTTTCTTGTAAAGAAATTCTAAGGGGATCTTTCACACTGTGTTGTCTGTACAGTCCCTTACACCAATTCGTTATTTCTTTCTTGTTAAGAAATTCTAAGATCTTTCACACTGTGTTGTCTGTAAAGTCCCTGATGAAGGCCAGAATTGCTGAACGTGTTGTCTTCCACAGATATTCCAACAATTTAAGCTCTGTGCAATATAATTTCAATTCGGCGGACAAGTAGTTCATGTCATATGTGTTTGTTACCATTCTGTGGAAGGTTCGTGTTCACAGAGCCGACACTCCTGAAATGATGGATAGACCGAAAAGAGAGAGAGAGAGAGAGAGAGAGAGAGAGAGAGAGAGAGAGAGAGAGAGAGAGAGAGAGAGAGAGAGAGAGAGAGANAGAGAGAGAGAGAGAGAGAGAGAGAGAGAGAGAGAGAGAGAGAGAGAGAGAGAGAGAGAGAGAGAGAGAGAGAGGACAACAACGAAGAAGATGAAGAAGAAGAAGAAGCAGTTATCTTCTTCTTTTTTGTCTTTGTCCTGCCATTGGCTCCTGTCTATTGTGCTGGAAACGGGGACCAGTGTCCAATGACATAGAATGAAACACAGCACTTACACTGATTTCAGACATCCCTTAAAATTGGAACGATACAGAGAAGATTAGCATGGCCTCTGCGCAAGGATGATACGCATAAATCGAGAACTATGCACTTGGCAGCATTGAATGCCCTGTTGCCTTGCCAGGGGATCGACCAGGGGATCGATTGCCAGTGCCGCAAGAAGACTACCTGCGATCTAGGAAGACCTCATAATCACCCCCCTCTGCGTGGCTAGCTACGCGATGACATAGGGAGTATCCCTTTCTTTCACACAGCAGTCCTGATTTCCAGAATTTGCAGAGCTCTGTACGTGACAGCATCGATTGCCCTGTTACCAGTGTATTGACCCTCAGTGCTTTCTGCAGGGTGTCTGAAACTGCGAGGAGAACCTCTTCGACCCCTACGGGTAGCCAGATTAGCCAGCTGAGACTGGACTTCACTGGTCCCCTGTCGCAGCCCATTGCTGACGATCATCATTTTGGAAGGACTGCGTCAGGCTGCACCATTGTGTTAGCGTCCCCCAAACGACCGCTGATCCGCAATTGCCCAGGCCTGGGTGAAGCAGAAAAAGGTCCGGGAAATCTGAGGGTGGTCGAGGCGGAATGGTAGCATGGATCCGAGAAACTCCACTGGGGGTACCCACCTGTCAAATACTTTCCCGCCATATTGGCACTGAGGCGGTACCCGCCCAGGCAGGGTGCAGAACTGACAGGCCAAGTCATTCTGGGGGAATTTGGGGCCTGGTGCGGAACAGGTATCACCGAAAGTTGGAATACAAGTACACAGTGCATAGCCAAGCCCAACTTGGCTACTCACCAGATAATTGGGAAATTCACCAGAGAAGATTAGCATGGCCCCTGCGCAAGGATGACACACATAAATCGAAAAGAAGAAAGAAAAAAGAATGGATCTTCAGCAAGCACATGGAGAGATGCAACACCATATTCTTTGTCTTCTCTACTAACTAAGCAAGGAAAAGAGAATGAATCTTCTAGCAAGAACATGGAAAGATACAACACTATATTCTTTGTCCACTGTGCACTGTGGGCGTTTCTTCTTTCTTTTTGTCTATTTTGCACGCTCTGAACTGTTTCACTATTCTCGTTTGGTGGGTGGATAGAGGCGGGGGGCCGGGAACTCGACTGATAAATCCCCGGGAACTCGACTACCCACCAGCTGGGAAAATGACAATGAATCTCCAGCAAGAACGGGGAAAGATGCGACGCCATATTCTTCGTCGAAAGTTTGTCCACTGGGCACTGTGGGCATATGTTTTTTCTGTCCTTTGTGCGCGCGCGCGCCGCGCGGAGAGCTGTTCCCCTTTTGTCGTTTTGCGGGTGGCCCTTTTGTCGCTTTGTGGGTGGCCCTTTTGTCGTTTTGTGGGTGGGTGTGGGTGGGGGGGTTGGCAAACACAAATGTTCTACGATGGGCAAAAAAAAAAAAAAAAGGAAAAAAAGAGAATGAATACTGAGCAAGCAATTGGAAACATATAGGGCCTCGCTGCACCACTCTAGACTCTCGAAATCTTTCGAGAGTTCGACTAGAATTGTCAGAGAGGCCGGACTCTCGAAATACCCGCCTTTGCTGCACTTAGGGCCTCGCCACACCACTCTTGAAAACTCATTTTCAAGAGTTGCTGCATCTCCACACAGCCTCTTGACACTTGGGGGAGTCAAGAGCTGTCAGAGTGGCTCTTGAAACCCTTTCAAGAGCAGCTCTCAAAAGATTGGAAACCCCCGCCTGCAATTCGTGCCATTTCAAGCGTCCTTGGCCGAACCCTTGAGGGACTATGGGTTTTCAAGAGTGCCATTTCAAGCGTCCTTGGCCGAACCCTTGAGGGACTATCAATTTTCAAGAGTTGTCAGGCCGTGATCGTGATGCCATGGGAAAAAAACAAGCCGTGATTGTGATGCCATGGAAAAAAACAAAGCTGTATGACCGTCGTTTTTCATCCTGTGTCCAACGGCATCTCCCTTTCGAAAGTGCTGTGTGGCGAGGGGTCAAAAACTCTTGAAACCCAAAACTCTTGAGAACCCAACTCTTGAGAAAGTATGACAGCGCTTGACATATTTCCCCGTTTCAAGAGTGGTGTGGTGAGGCCCTTACTCTATAACCTGTTACACTAGATGAACTCTCAAAATCCTGCGCGTTGTCTGTCTCAACAGAAGAGCTGCACAACTGCGCTACGGGACAAAGTCTGGCCGCCAGGACAGGAGGTCCACTCTCGAAAAAAGAGCCTGTCGGCGGGGAACTCCCGAGGACACTTGCAAATTCGGTTTTTGCAGGCAGGCGACTCTCAACGTTTCGAGAGTGGAGTTATAGGGCCTCGCTGCACTACTCTAGACTCTCGAAATATTTCGAGAGTTCGACTAGCGTTGTCAGATAGGCGAGACTCTCGAAATACCCGACGTCGCTGCACTTAGAGCCTCGATCCACGCCACTTGAGTTCAAGTGCGACGTGAAGAATCGTCGTTCAACCCCGCCCTAGAGAAATGCTTTTTTGTTTTCACGTTTTGCATCTCAAGTGGCCGCTCTTGAAACTCAAGTGCACCCCAGGCAAAATCCCACTTGAGTTCAAGTCACCTCTCGGAGGTGCCTTGAGTTCAAGAGTTACCCTTGGGTTTCAGCCGCGGGTGCATTTTGTTTTTCCTTTTTTTTCTTTTACGCCGCGCATTCCGGGTTCACGGCCTGTCCTTTTTGCAGTCCAGCGAGCAACGACTACCGGTGGAGGTACCGGCTGCCAGCAGTGGAACCGTGGGCGGTGGTGGCTGCGGATTCCGGCGGGCCATTGGGCCACACACGCGCCGTGACCGTTGTAGCGCGCGGTGTGACGCCCCAACCTCACGCCCAGCACGACTTCCTGGTCGGAGTGGGATGGGGCCCCGAAAGTGCGCAAAAGGGGGTGTGCCAAGGATTTTAGGAAAGTGGGGGTGGAGTCCCAGGTTGGAACTGAGATCTCCTGTGACAAGTTTCGGGGGTATAGGCGCAAAGAGGGTGTATTCAGAAGGGAGGTTGATGTCGTGCAACATAAGGCAGATGGCATGCGTAGTGCACCTCAGACTAAGGATCCGGGGCACATTCCCGCTATTGCCGTACCGATAGATCTAAACACTCTTGCATGTTCGAACAAAATCCCAACAACATTGCCCCTGCCAACACGTTTAACTTTTAAGGCCGAAAAGAAAGATGAATCACCATTGCCGCTGATTTCGTCTTCGGGGTCGGTCGCGCGGTTCGGCCAGTTGTCGGCGCCGCTCGTAACAGGCTTCGGATTCCGCCAAGGCGGGCCGTACACGGAGGCTGTGCAATCGCTGCTCAGCTTCGGTTCGAGTGTGTCGGGTAGTTCCCAAAGCTCGGTGCGCCTGGTGATGCCGACAACCCTCGCACGGCGGGCTGGGCCAGTAGTGAGCTATGGAATTCCACGGTACCACTGTGAGTTGGTGATATGGGAAGAGGAGATGGAAGGGAGGAAAACTGGTAGTAATAACGACGAAGTCCGGGGATATGAAATATTGCGTGTTATAAGTTTCCGGGTAGTCGGGGCACCTGGGGTCGCTAGGTATGGCACAGTGAAAATCCCTTTCGTTTAATCGGTCGTTTTCTGTAAGGCAGGGGAATTTCGGATTTCCTAAATTTCCCCGCCGTCTGAGTTGTTCGCCTTCCCAATACTCGTGATATTCCGGGATTCTCAAATTTTCGTAGTCGGACGTCCAGGAAGGAGATCTCGCAGCCATGTCTGTTTAGTAAGCCGCATCCCCCACATCCTTACATGAGGTTAGTAAGCCAGGAAGGAGATCTCGCAGCGCGTACGTGGCGACTCGGCTCTCTCGAGATCGCGAATGTAGGCACGCGTGCACGTAAGGAACAGTCGATTGGTTCCGTGTGCCGGTCGCATTCAACCATAAGTGCAAATATCCTACCAATCATGACATGTCATACATGTGACGCAAAAGGAGGAGAGAGGGGATAATCGACAATTGGACTTCAGACATCCAAAGTGAGCATTCCCAATTAGACCTCATCGCATAGCTTACGCAGGCGAACACTGGTCAGGTCAAAGACAACACAGGCATCGCAAACCAGATCGAAAAGATCGCTAACAAAAGAGAACCTACATTTATTCCATGCATTATACATACCGAGCAAAACAACAAGGAAAATCCAAGACAATGTACAAGAGAAGTTCAAAAGTGAAGGGCCGTGATAAAGAGATCGGCCATATCAAAATCCAAATACAGATGAACAGAGGAAATGAACGGAACAACAAAAAGAACCTTATCCCACACCCACACCACTGCTCTCTCTCTGTGCTCCCAGTGTGGGCAGTCCGTCGCCCTGCATCAACACCCATGATACTGGCAATCCGTCACCGCGTATCAACGCAGCGTTGTCACCCGGCTTGGTTCAAGCATGCAAGCCAGGTTTGCCCGTGCGCCACAGTCCGTCGGACCGTCGCGGCCCCACACGTCAACCCCACATACCTAACACCATCTCGTTAGATCGCCCAACTCCCACACTCACTCACCTTCCAAATTTGCTCGTTAGTCGTCCCTCACTGATCGCGCTAACCTTGAAATTCTTAGAGAGCGAACTAATCGCGCTTGCGAAATTTATAGCATGCATGCTTGTGCGAAAGGTGTGGGATTAAGCCCAGATGGACAAGAAGAGAAGAGAGGAAGTGCCTACATCTACATGGCCCGGCCGTGGCGTGGGGGTCGTAGCCACACTCCACGCATCGATTCAGTCATGCAGGCGCCTTGACCAATTAGAACAGAGTATGCAAGACGCGAAAGAAAAAGAAGAGGAGGAGGCAGGCAACATAGGAGAACCGAGAAAGAAGAAGGATCACGTTACGATCACGCCCGCCAAAAACGACAGTTGCACAAGATTCAAGGTGCGATTCAGTCAGAACCCAGTTCCCCGCTCAACAAGATGCGTGCGAACGCTGCACGACAAAATTCAGAGTACCTAAATTCCTAGTCTAAGTCCTAATTGCAAAAGGAAATTCCGAAAAGAAAAACAATTCCGAGAGTCCGTGGTGGCTCGACATCAGTTAAAAAGTAAAAAATGATATTCCCGCGTGATGATCGCGCAAAAATTCCCAGTGCTCACAACAGAACAAAAAAAGAAAAAGCTATGGTACAGTTATTTCTTACGCCCGTCATGGCGCAACCATCCAACCGTCGGTACGGGATTTTCCCGACATCGATTCGACAACTTTCAGCAGAAAACGAAAAGAAACGAGGGCATCCATGCAACTAACCCACCCGACCCATCTTTCCACTGCTCACCCCTTCGACTTATCGTATTCCCCCCCCAGCAGCCTTGCGTAGAAAATCACGCGGTTACAGAAAGTAGTTCGTCACATATGTGACCCCCAGGGGGTTCCAATCTTGAGCAAGTTCTTGCTTGCTCTCTCCTCAGGCATCGATCGGTTGTCCGATGATGGACGCGGGTCTGACACGTGCCACTTACCGTAGGATCCGAGTGTGGAAGTCATCCAATAGTGGCATTCGTGCGCTCAATCCATAATGTTGCCTGGAAACGACAATCTAATTACAGTTGGGGGAGGGGGCATGAAGCGATGAATTTCCCCATTACTGGAGGGGAGTGGGACAAAATGGACAGAGCGATGAATGCGGGGGAAGCGAGCGTGTCGACGGTGATGGGGGAGAGAAGCGAGGTAGTCCGGGTAGAGGGTGCAAAGGGTGTGACGGATGGCGATGCGGAAGTCGTGATACTCCTCATATGCGGGGATCGTACTCGCAACGATGCAATAGACCTCTATATTATTCTATTCCCGCCTACCTACGCTAAAGAGGAGGGCGTGGAGGGGGAAGGAGGTAACAAGTGAGCGGGTAGCGGTATGCGGGAAGATGGTGAGGAGGAGGTGGGTGGCGTAGCGATGGTAGAAGAGAGAGAGGGGAAAGGGCTGCCATGTATTGGGGAGCGGGGGTCGACCTACAAGCTGTTGAACGGTGAGGAAGTCACGGGGACGGCGGAATAATGACCGGGGATGAAGCCCGTGCGCCCGTATGTCGATGTAGGCGAAGGGTTGCAGGTGGGGCTGGGGAGGATTGGGAGGGTGATGGACTTCTTCGGCGGTGCCGGCTTCTTGATCCCTCCGCGGCGGCGTCATTTCGCTCGTCTTCCTCCTGCGGCGACTCTGGATTGCGCGCCGGGTCGTCTTGCTGCAGTGGTGGCCCTCCTGATTCTTCGATCGACCGCTTACCTCCTGCTGCTGCCCGTACTCTCTGCGCTACAGCCTCCCTCTCTCTCCTGCTTAGTTCATCAGGGCCGCTTGATCCACCCGATCTTGCTTCCTCCTCTCCTCATTCCACCCGATCCGAACTGGCTTCTTCCGACTCGGCGTCTTCCGATTCCCGATAGTCAGGATCGTCCGACTCAGCTCTCGATCCGTCCTCCTCTGGCGTCGTCTCGCCTTCCGTATCCTGGAGGTGACCGCCCTCCTCACTTTCTTCTTCTTCCTCCTCAGCCTCCTCACACGTCTCTCCTATGGGGACCCACCGGATGAGTGGGTCCCACGTGGAGAGGTCAGTAACGTCGACGACCAGGTACGCACCCCTCGAGGGCAGGTAGTAGCCGTTTCCCTCCAATTCCGTACACGTGAACCAAAGAAGGTGTGGCTCGAGGGTACGGGTGAGTGCGGTTGTCCCTGGTCTCTCATCGCAATGCGAGAGGATCTCCAGTGGCAGATCGTCTAGTATTTGGGTGAGGAACAGCAGCAGTTCGTCCGTGATGGAACTCAGATGACCGTCGCTCACTTCCCCAAATAGGATCCCCAAGAAGTCTCCCTCCGTGTCTGTCC
This sequence comes from Chara braunii, assembly GCA_003427395.1. Taxonomy (NCBI): domain Eukaryota; kingdom Viridiplantae; phylum Streptophyta; class Charophyceae; order Charales; family Characeae; genus Chara; species Chara braunii. The sequence goes on from BFEA01000400.1 coordinate 560,789, forward strand.
TCCACCCGTGGACGAGCAGTAGCTCCACCTCGTCGTCCGGGATCTCATCCTTTGCGCTTCTGTCGGCAGGCTCCACCCAATGGAAGGCAATCTCGAGGAGGCAGAAACTGAGCGCCACGTAAGCTTACCGCCACTACGTCCACTTAGGCGCGTCGAGAATCAGCACGCCTAAGGGCTTGATTGTGAAGGACAGGGAGGCTTCCTCGGCTGATTGCCAAAACGTGGGGATGTCGGAGGGGAGGCTGAAGGTAGAGAGACGGTGGCGGTTCATTGCGGCCGAAAGAAGGGACAAAGCATCGGGAGAGTGACTTCAGCCTCGACGGAGGAGAGGCGGAGCTGGAGATCGATGTCGTTTGTCGCCACGACGCGATCGCGAGGCCGTGCCAATAGCCGCACCCACTCGGTCGTAAGGCTCGCTGCCCAATCTCGCAGATGTCGGAGCACGGCAGTGTGCCGTGTTGGGTGCAGCATAGTGAGGTCACCCGAAAAGACGATGACGACTGACACGTGGCTTTCTACCGGGGCAGAAAGGTGCAAGAAGGCGAACGCCTTGGCCAGCACTCACGCTACTCCAGATTGCCCAAACTGGAACTCTGTCGCAGCGTGGATGGCCGCCGTTCTAAAGAAGGCCGCGAACCGGAGGAGATCTGGACTTAGTCGAGGATGTCGTACTTGTCGGATCAATGAAAAAACTCCTACAGGTATCATCAGACGCTCACTGATCACTTGCTTTGTAGAAAAGCTCATGGCGATGGTGATAGAGCCGAAGACGATGGTTGAGAGGGAAAAGAAAAGTTTAGAGAGTCATCGTCCTCGTCTTGACCGAGGGACGATGCAGAGGATGGGGGAGAAGGGAAAGAAGGGAGAGGACGAAGGTAAGACACATGTCGAATGATCGGACGAGCCGATCGGCTTCCCGACACTTCTGGGACAAGCCGCACCGTGTTCACCCCGCTGGGACCAAGCTCGACTACGAGGAATCGCCCGAAGAATCATGGCGCTAACTTGCCTTGGCGAGCACATTTCCTCACCTGCACGATGTCCCCTAATTTATATTGGGGTCGAGGCCCAACATTCCCATTCCGGGCCTCGTAGCTCCGTACCCGTCTCCAATGGGCCATTTCTGTCATTCGTTGTTTTTTTCGGGCTAGTCGGGGGAGGGTTTTTTCCATCGGTTCTAAATGACGTTAGGCCTTATCCTTAATTGTTGCTCTAGTGGTCCGTCTGGGGAGGACCGTCTCATCATTTAGGCTCGTTAGGGCTATGCAGGGTAGGCTATTAGTCCGTAGTTGGAAGGGGGTCAGACCCGTGGACTCGTGGGGTGTCCCCCGGTGGATAGCCAAAATATGGTCCACGATATCGGGCCAGGGCCTCGTGTCATTTGCCGTGATGTTTCGTCACAAAGCGGTCTTAATCACCCGATTGGCATTTTCTACAAGTCCGTTGGATTGCAACATGTGGGGAGCAGTGTGGCGAATGGAGACACCGTGTAGGACCAAATTCCTCAAGACTTCCCCTCTCAATTCTGCCCCATTGTCTGTCAGGATCTCCTCAGTATCCTGGTGCATCCTGAGAAAACGGTTGACGTATCTCGCTATTTCGGCCGCCTGTCACGTCTTGCAAGGATAAGCCTCGATCCATTTCGAGAAATGGTCTACAAAAACCAAAAGGATTGAATACTCGCAGCTATTCGGTTCACGGGGCACGACAATATCGGTGGTATCCATGCTAACCCTCTGGAACGACCGTTCGGCTACGGTAGGCACTATCGATCTAGGCGGCTGAATCGGCGCCTTGTCAGCGGCGCAGACCTGACTGTTCCGAACAATGAACTTAACATCGTCGCGAATGTTGGACCAATACCACTCATTTTTGTCGATTGCCCCTTTCGTGATTCTGAGAGCGAAATGGGGTGCAGTCTCCTCGTGGGCCGACTTAACCCAGTCGTAACTTACGAACGGATGCGGGACATTCATCCAGATCCCACTTCCGTCCATTTTCCAATTCTCTAACCGTCCTTCATTCCATCGGTAATCCCGAGCTCTTTCATTGGCCGGTCTTCGATCTTCCTTTGTGAAATCTCGGAGGGGGTTCCCAACCACTGTAGCTATCAGAACGACATTTGTTCACACTTCAGCCCTTCTAAACTGTCGGGTCTTTTCTAGCTCTTCCGACATGGCTTCGAGGAATCGAGCCTCCGTCGGGATCTTATCAGTGCGACACAGGGGACACAACCAAGGTTTGTCCGCATTCCGGTACTGGATACATGAGCCATGGGCTCGCGAAATGCATTGTTGGCATTCTATCCATTCGACATAGCCTTCCCCGCTCAGTCACATAGGGACCGAATAGACTCTCGAAATTGCATCACAAAAATAACAAAATTTATCAGGTAAGAAGGGAAAAGACGAGGATGAGAGGGGAGAAAGAGGAGCCTCAGAGTTACCTTTGTCACCCATCGCCACGTGCTACTTCTTGTTGCGAGGGAGAATTGCCACTTATCCGTACCGCGGCCTATTGACTGGTTCTGGCTTTCTCCACGGGGTAATCTCCTCGGCCTTTGCGACCTTTGTCGGGCGGTGCAGTCGTGTCAATCCGTCCGCGTTCCCGTGCCGCTCTGTCTTACGATGATGATGTCGAAGTCGTATTCTTGCAGTCCTACTGCCCAGCGTCCAATCATGCCCGTGTAATTAGTTAGCCGCTTGAGAGCCAACAAGAGCCCGTGGTCCGTGACGAGGAGGAACTTTTGCCCGTACAGATACGGATGGAAGTGTTGAAGTCCCCACACCACCGCTTAGCATTCTCCTTGCAGCACCGAATCGTTCCTTCTCTCATCCGGTACGGTACGAGACCTTCGAGACTCGTACTCGACGACGTGTTCGCGATCGTCATTCCCCTTCTGCGCCAGGATAGCGGAGATTGCCTCGGGCGGCCAATCTGTGATGAGTATGAATTGCTTGGCCGGGTATGGTCGAATCAAAATAGGTGTCGTAGCTAGTGCTTCCTTCAAAGCACTGAAGGCCTGTTCACACTTCGTGTCCCAGCTGAGGGGCTGGTTCTTTCGTAGCAAGTTCGTTAGAGGCCGTGCAATAGGGGCAAAACCCTTGATAAATCGACGATAGTACAAAGCCAGCCCCAGAAAGGCTCGAACTTGCGTCAGAGACGTGGGGGTCGGGGCATCCTGTACAATGGGAGAGCAAGGCCAAGGTGTTTCGAATCCGGAGTGACAGGCCACGGACGCAACCAGTGCCCGTCTCTCTCTCTCTCTCTCTCTCTCTCTCTCTCTCTCTCTCTCTCTCTCTCTCTCTCTCTCTCTCTCTCTCTCTC
>BFEA01000400.1:609326-633277 GCA_003427395.1 Chara braunii
CTCGGGGTTTCGAAGCATTTTTTTTTTTTCATTTTTTTTTTTTTTTTTACTTAATAGAAAACAACGATGACCCAAAAAAAATATATTGGCGTGTGGGGTTTAAAAAACCCTACACGCTCATTTTTTTTATTTTTATTTTTTGCGCGAAAATATGGGGAAAAAAATAGTTGCACTAAACTTGGCTGGTCGGCCGTGGCCGAACCTGGTCGATTTGGCCGACGGCCACGGCCACGGCCAAGTTATTGGCCCCGGCCGTGACCGGACGTGCAATATAGGCCAACATGAACGCTAATCCCCACAATCCGAACCCACAGCAGCAGAATGCCAATTAACAACAAAATCCTAATCAACCCGCCCCACGGGCAAGGGCTCCCATGACTCCACCCGATCTCTATTTGTTTGACCCTGCGCATCATCTTGCTGGAGCGTGGTTAGCCATGCTTCGGGCGCAGCAGTACAATGATAACGAAGCTCAGGTAAACATTCCCACCCGATTAGGAGGGGACGCTCATCATTGGTTTAGTACCTACGTATGGGTGCATCTCCCTACGTTTTGGCGAGATTTTTTTAATCGATTAAACTATGTCCATCCAGAGCAAGCGCTCTACATGATCAAGGACCGAGTGAAAAAACCTCTCGAGTCCATTGCAGAATATCGAAACTGGTTCTATCGAATGTTTGTGAAAATTGAGCGGGGCGAGCAAGTAGGAAGAAATTTGTTTATAGACGGACTCCGCAGCCGGACGATATGGGCGAAACTTCGGAAACAGTTTTCCCCCATTAATCACACACTGCAACAGATTATGGCAGCTGCAGAGGAGATGGAACGGAAGTTCGCAGCGAGTTTCTTGAAAGGAGAAGAGTATCCTAAGGAAGGAGACTCGTCCGAGCTTTCGTGGGCAAGGGCTGAGCTGGCTGCGTTGCAAAACAAGTTTGAAAACATGGGGGTTGTATCAGGACCTGTTACCTATATGGAACAGATACCTTCTAGACGACAAGCACCTAGTGTGATTACGGGCATGCACGCCCCCGTGATACCAACAGCTGTAATGACGGCACCCTTACCACCAATCGAGAGTACCGTATGATCGAATGAATCAATCGCCATATTTGAACTGACCAAAACGCTAATTAGTCTTATCCAAGAAAACAAAAAGGAACAGCGAGAACATAATGCTCGGCTAGAAGCAATGATGAGGAACATGCAGCCCATCGCAGTACATGCCGCTCCAATCCAACAAGGACTAGCCCCGGCACCTGCTCTCGGGGGAGCCGTGAGCAATCTGAACGTCTGTTATGCTTGCCATCAACCAGGGCATCTAGCCCGTGATTGCCCCCACCGATCCCCGCAACAACGAGTCGGGGTCGCACCAATGGCAGCAACCCCCATCGCTAACGGACCGGGACGGGTAGGAGCCCTGATGAAGGAAATAGAAGGTGGAGGAAGCGCGTTGGCTACCGCGGAAGAAGCTGCTGAGCTCATCCCGCTGGACCAGTACGTATCGCTTGGTTATCCGGGTCTCGGAATGATCGGGACGATTAGACCGGGGCCAGAACAAAAAGAAGTGGCGGAGTGGCGACCTTCTCCCGGCGAGATGTAGTCAGGAGGACCCACCTTCATCACTGGGGAAATCGATGTGCTGAATATCATCCGAGCCTTGGACCATCGGATTCCACTTCCGATCGGCCATCTGCTCTCGATCTCTGAACAGGCTAATGAGCGAATGTTACAACAATGTAAACAGTGTAAAGCGAATCGAAAACGATTCGCCCTCGCTCGAACACCGAACGTCAAAGGTAAAAGCCCCACGCAAGATGAAAATACAGCTGGCATGTCGGACCCAATACGGGTAGGATTAATACAGAAAGACGATAATTTCCTACGGATTAAACCCATCCCTTGGAAATCTGCAAAATGCGACATTGAAATATGGGGAATTCCGTGCAATGCGATTATTGATTCAGGAGCTGCAGTTCTGGTTATTTCGTTGCGAGTAGTTGAGAGGGCAGGTAGGAGAAATGATCTAATCATGCTTACGGAAAAAGATCAGCTCGTTTCGGCAGACGAAGAAAAGATCAAAACAATGGGACGAATGACCAACGTCGCTTTCCGATTAGGAAAGGTGCACGCATTGGGGGGATGTCATGGTATTAGATGTAAATACATACGATGTTCTTTTCGGCCTTCCCGCTCTTGTCGCGTTACGAGCAAACCTGGATTTCGAGCGACGGTCAATCGTCCTCCGAAATACGGGAGGAAAACCTTATGTTGTACCTATGAGACTGACTCTTCATACTACCATCAACGCAGTCCCACGAGTTTCTCCGATGATAGCGGGAACTCTTCGCATGATCACCTGGGAAAACTCCGTAGAAGATGAGCCATCATCGAAGGATGTGGATAGCAGTGACGAAAATGATCCGGAAATTCTAAGACGTGTGTACTACCCGCCACCCTGAACGATCGCAAGAACGATGCATCTAACTACTCAGAAGGAACAAAGGACCCAGGCAATGATTATGGGCGAACCGCTCGTACAGATCTCAAGGATGGTCGACTCTCTGGAACCCCCTCGAACCATGTACGAAGGAGTGACCCCTCTTCTCGCACGATATAACGATAAGCAAGCGTTTTGCGACATCACGGGCCTACCACCATCCTTGCTGTCACCCGCAAAAGAAGTACGACTGTCACGCTTGGGGGCGGAAGCCTGTTCTTTGGAACCCCCTGGGCGTTTCGAGGCTGAATCAGAAGAGCTCGGGGTTAAGATCGCGACTAAAACCGTACCATGGCAAGATATCTGCGATGGAATCACCCCGGAAGGACACGTGGCCATCCGGGAGGAAGACGCTCAGATGACGGCCATAGTGTTCTCCTGGCGATCGGAGCATTCATTTATCTCTGCCCCACCACCCGATGTGGCGAAACAAGCGCATACGAAGCAGATCGACGTACGGATCTGGGATCAGCCTTACGAATTACACGTTCCACAGTACATACCTGATGAGATTCATCGTTTGATTGCGGACATCCTGATGGAATATCAGGGAGCGATTAGTGTGACGGACACTGACATCGGCTTGTCCTTGGTCATTCAGCACGAAATTCAGACGGGAAATCATTCCCCAATTCACTTCAAGCCTTACCGGTATTCCTGGATAGAACGGAAAAAGACCCTCGAACGAATCCGGGAATTTGAAGCAAGCGGTTGGAACGAACCTGCCACAGGACCATGGTCATTTCCAGAAGTGTTAGTACCTAAAAAGAACGGATCCATTCGCATATGCATCAATTATCGTAAGTTGAATGATATCACGATCAAAGATGTGTACCCCCTCCCTCGGATTGATGATTTGCTGGATGCGATTGAGTTTGCTAATTATTTTAGCAAGTTTGATATTTCGCATGGCTTCCATCACATTCAGAATAAGGAGGAAGATCGGCCGAAGACGGCCTTCGTATTGTTTGAAGGCACGTGGCAGTGGGTTCAGTGTCCAATGGGTATATGCAACGAGCCGGCCACATTTCAACGAGCTATGAACATCACGTTCCAAAACTTCGTCAACAAGACGCGGCTCACATAAGGGATGATCAACTTCTACGTCATCATGTATATGGACGACATCTTGGTTTATTCTGAAACCTATCATGGACATGCGCAACACATCGAATGGACACTGGGCGCCTTACGAGGCGCCGAATTCAAGATTGCGCTCGAAAAGAGCGAATTTTTCCTTTCAGAAATCTCGTTTCTAGGGTACGTCGTGACACGTGGAGGACTGCGGTCTGACTAAAGGAAGGTCGCGGCGGTGAGGGAAGCTCCTGTTCTTACGTCACTAACGCATGTCCGAGCCTTCTTGGGACTGACTTCCAATTATCGACGGTTCATCAAGGGCTTCGTCGCGATCGCACGACCCTTAACGAATCTGTTACGAAAGGACCAGCCCCTCAGTTGGGACGCGGAGTGCGAGCAGGCCTTGGCGACCCTCAAGGAAGTTTTAGCAACAACACCTATTTTGATCCGACCAGACCCCTCGAAGCATTTCATTCTCATTACGGACTGGCAGTCGGAGGCTATTAACGCTATTTTAGCGCAGAAGGGGAACGATGGTCGAGAGCACGACATCGAGTATGCGTCACGAACGGTGCCAGACGAGCGGAAGAACGATTCGGCACCTCAAGTCGAATGCTATACAGTAGTCTGGGGAATCCAGCACTTCCATTTGTATCTTTATGGACAGAAGTTCCGCCTCGTGACAGATCATGAGCCTCTGCTGGCTTTGAAAAAGCTCACTAATTACAGGGGCATGATTGGACGTTGGGCGATACGTCTACAGGAGTACGACTTCGACATCATCCATCGGAAGACAGAAAGACACGGCAACGTGGATGGACTGACACGTCTGCATCGGCCCGCTAAAGTACCTAAGGGCGAGATAATCACTCTGTGGAAGGAGTCTGAACCGGCGAACGGGCCTAAGTACGGACAAGTGGCAGTTCTCTCACGTGGCAAGAAGCAGATTGGTGGCAATGAGTGATGGAGGTAATCCCGTAACCCCTCTTTCTCCCCTCTCCTCCTCATCTTCTCTCCCTGCCTAATAAATTTTGCTATTTTTGCGATGCAATTTCTCGCGTATATTCGGTCTCCATGCGCCCTAACGCGGAAGGCTGTGTAGATTGGGTAGATTGTCGACAATGTGTCGCACGAGCCCATGGCTTGTGCATCCAATACAGAAACGACGGTAAGCCGTGACTGTGCCCCTTGTGTCGGGTTGACAAGATCCCGATCGAGGCTCACTTTTTGGATGCCACGTCAGAAGGGCTAGAAAAGACCCGGAAGTTTAGAAGGGTTGAGGTATGGACCGATATCGCTTTGATTGCCACCTTAGTGGGTAACCCCCTCCTGGATTTCACCAAGGTAGATCGGAGAAGGGCTAATGAAAGAGCTCGGGATTATCGATGAGTCAAGGGTAGATTAGAAAAACGGAAAACGGACGGCAGTGGGATTTGGATGGTTGTACCACACCCGTTCATGAGGTATGACTGGGTCACTCTAGGTGAAGACACCACACGAGGAAACGGCAGCCCATTTTGCCGTACGGATTACAAAATCCGCAATCAACAAAAATGAATGATACTGGTCCAATATTCGGGACGTTGTGAAAGTCATCGTCGTGAACTGCCAAGTCTGTGCTACTGACAAGGCGCCGATTCATCTGCCAAGATCGATAGTCCCGACGGTAGTTGAGCGGCCTTTTGAAAGGGTTAGCATGGATACTACCAATATTGTGGTACCCCCTGGTCCTAATAGTTGTGAATATTCAATCCTATTGGTGTTTGTCGACCATTTTTCGAAATGGATCGAGGCCTACCCATGTCGCACGAGGCAAGCCGCCGAAATCACATGGTATGTTAACTGTTTTCTCGGGATGCACCAGGACACGGAAGAGATCCTGACCGATAATGGGGCGAAATTCAGGGGAGAAGTGTTGAGGAATCTGGTCATACACGGTGTTGTTGTGCGGAATACCGCGCCCCACATGTCACAATCCAACGGTCTGGTAGAAAACACAAATAGGGTAATAAACACAGCGCTGCGACGAAACATCGCGGCACGATATCCGAGGCCTTGGCCCGATATCGTCGACCACATCCTGGTGGTCCATCGTGGAACGCCCCATGAATCGACGGGCCTGAGCCCCTTCCAATTAAGGACCAATAGCATCGCTTGCGTTTCGATACCGAGCTACCCCGATGAATCATCGCTGAACCGACGACCCACAAGGGCCACGGCTCGGGATAAGGCCAAGCGACACTTAGAGCTAATGGAACGGTCCCTCCCTAGGCTAGCCCGAAAACGCCAGAAAATGACCGAATTGGCCCATGGCCGACAGGTCTGAAGTTACGAGGCCCGGAACGTTAACACAAGTCCACGACCCCAGTACAAATTAAGGGACATCAAGCAGGCGAGGAAATGTGCTCGTCAGGGTTAGCTAGCGCCATGATTCTTCGGGCAATTCCGCGTGATTGAGCTCGGACCGAACGGCGTGAACACCGTGCGGCTTGCGCCTGAGGTCTCTGGCAGCCGATCGGCTCGACCGATCATCCGCCACGTGTCCTATCTACGTCCCCTTCCTTCTTCCCCATCTTCGCCTTCATCTGACTCCTCTTCCGCTGCGGAAGAGGACGACGACTGCTTATCACCTATCTGTCCTTCTCCATCTCATTCTTTCTCAGATACCCCGTCCCCGCCACTATCGCCATGAGCTTTTTCACGGAGCGAGCCCTCGACTTTACATCTTGGCAATACGGCAGGTGTGCCATCCACGACTCAATCAAGATCTTCTACGGCTGGTGCAGTTCTTCTGCACTTCGGGGGTGTATGCAGCGGCGGACTTCCGATTCACAGGCAGTCCACAGGCGGTGATACTGGCAGATGTGGTGACTGTTCATCGGCGATCAGCTCCAGGAATTAACCACGTGTCCACGGTCGTCGGTTTCAGCGGCGACATCAGCACGATCAATGCGCTCCGACATACAGCCATCCGGATGCAACTGAGGAAGTGGGCGCAACAACTGGACGGGGAGTGGAACCGCTCTCTTACGCGCCCCGAGGAGAATCTTTTCCCCACGGACGGCGTCGAGCTCGGAGGGATCCAAGCATTCTAGCACGAGCCAGCGGTGGTGCTGCCAGAACTCATCCCCTTCGAGCCTCCCTGATGAACCACTCCCAACTCTCCACTTTTGCCCTCCCATCTCTCTTTCCCCCCTTCTGGCAATCTTGTCTCCACCCTACCTCTCCTTTCTCCTAGAGCCACTAGCAGTCCCCCTTCTCGATCCGGGGCAGTAGAGACTTTCGCGTGAGCACTTCGTCGAGCTCTCGGTGTGCCTGGTCGGGGTACGAATCACGTGGGCAAGGGACGAAGACCATCGCGAGTGGAGCGAGTACTTGCAGTGGCTGATTATCCAGGCCCCGAAAACCGACGTGGAGGGCGATCTTCTTGGATTCCTGTTCGAATCGGTGCGGCCCATCCATCCCCAGCGAATCGTCCTAGAGCTTATGATCCCACTCGCGCAGCTAGTAGACGATCTTCCCCTGGAGATCGTCTCACAAAGTGACGAGAGCCCGGTCCCGCACGTTCTCACGCGGACCTTGGCACCATACCTTTAGTGGTCCGCGTGCCTGGAGGAGCCGGGGAATGACTGCAACCCGTCATCGCAGCGGGATTATCTGAGCCCACGAAAGATCATCGATCCCGCCTACTTCCGGGATCGGACGGCCACCGAGGACGAGGCAGTAGAAGCAGAGGAAAAAGCAGCAGAAGCAGAAGAAGAAGAGGAGGAAGACGACGAGGACGAAACTCCCGAAGAGGGGAGTTACAGCGAGCACATCGAAGGGGAGCAATGTGAGGCGGAGAAGGAAGAAGAACAAGACGACGAGGAGGAAGAAGAAGATTAGGAGGAGCTAGAAGAGTCAGAGTGGGAAGGATTTGAGGAGGAGGTGCGTGCGGAGGCTCGAGCGCAGGCCCAAGCGCAGAAGAGGGAGGAGATCGTGGCCGGAAAGCGACAGCTGGAGTTTGCTAGCGCAGCAGGTCCACCGACCATCAACGATCCAAGGCGAGATCCAGAGCCACCCAAACCTGAACATGGGGACCCAGCTGCCGAGACTTCGACCGCACCGGCAAGGCAGCGGCGAAGCCGATCCCCCTCCCCCTCCACCACCGACCGCCCACCAGTTCGAGCCCGTACTGATGCGGGGCATCGGGCTTCGTCCCCGGTCATTATCTCGCCGTCCCCTTGACCACCTCACACTCTGCCAGGCTACTACCAGCGTCGTCTTTCTCCGCAACCCCTTCCCCTTCGACACCTTCCGCTTTTCCTACACCACCCGTCTAATTGTCACAATCCATCCCCACCCTTCAACCCGATGCGCCCTTCCCGATCTCTACCTCCATATCCTTCTCCTGAGCGCCGCATGGCGAGGCCACAATATGGTCGAAGTTTACTGCATGATTACGGGGACTATCCCCGCATGTGAAAACTACGACCATTTCCGCGCGGCCCTCTTCCGCACCTTCACCACCCTGTACCCAGACCACCTCGCTTGTCTCCCCCATACTGGTAATCGCTTCCCGCGTTTCCACCGGATCGTTCGATATCAAGAACTTCCGGAAACGGTGGCGAGGTTAGATAGTTTCCTCCCCCTCTCCCGATTAACCCTCCCGCTCGCCATGCTCCCATGTATCCTCTTTCGTTCCCTCTCCCCGCTGAACACTGGTGATCGGTCTATTGGTGCGAGTGTCGCTGCAATGATACGTGTAATCCCCTCCTTGGATTGTCAATGACCCTTCATGAGGAATTGGTAGTTAGAGCTGTGTTTGCCATACTGGACGATGTCCACACTCATTCAAACAGTAAGTGGCACAAAGGAAAAGCTCCACGTGTCGATCGATTAGAGAGACCGACACGTGTTAACAAGCAAGCAGCAGCTTGCTAATATTGGAACCCCCTGGGCGTCACATATGTGACGAACCGATTTCCGCACCGCGCGATTTCCTGCACGATAGCGATGAGGGGTCCTAAGCTAGGAAGGTTGGTTCAATTACGGGAGATCGGGATTGGAAGGAAATTGCATCGGTGTCCTCGCTTTTTCGCCCTTTTTCGTCATCTTTTGGATGGATGGATTTGGGCCTGGGTGAGTCCCAGGATGATCGATTGACTGATTGGCTGTGTGAGTGGCGCGCCGTTGTGCGCGCTAATAATAAATCCTGATGTCGCTTCTTTTGTTTCGGTTTCGGACCTTTTAGGCGCGGACATCACGCGACAATTTGCTTCGTTATTTTTTAATCTTCTTTTTGAATTCTTTTTCAGATCTTGCCGAGCCCTGAAGGCTCTCGGAATTTCAGACTTTCCTTTCGGAGTTTGTGCTTTTTCCTTTTTCCGCATTAGATATAAATTTAGGAATTTTGTAATTAGGATTTTCCTTTGCCGCGCGGCGCTTTTGCTTACGCGCTTCTTTGTGCAGCTCCAACGGAACTCTGATTAGTCAGCGCCTTTAATCGTGTATGTAACTGTAATTTTGGGCGGGCGCCATTGTAACTGTATCTCTCTTCTTGTGTTTCGCTTTTCCCGCCCTTCTTCTCTTTCTTTTCGCTGTGTTTTGGAAGCCGCGGTCTACATAATCGGATCGATGCGTCGAGAGCGGCTACGTCCCCCACGCCGATGTCGGCGCGAATACCCTTATAAGGGTATCCGCCCTGGTTTTTTGCAAGTGCCAGGAAATAGTTTTTGTTTAAACTTTAAGTATACCACGCTAGACGCCGCTGCATCTGTGACTTACGTTGACTGGATGGTTGACTATAATAGAGGGTGCCTGGGGGCGCAGGTCTAGGGCGCGCGTGATTCCTTCTCCTACTGTTGATTGTAAAGCCGGCGCGGATGCCGGTCGCCTTGTTTTATTGTTTATCTATTTAAACTAGGATTTAAGGATATTTTTCTTTGGATGGTATGTTTAGCCGAGACAAGCGTGTGTGCGTGGAGGACGGCATCGACAACGACGGCGCGACTTCGTGCGGTGAGCGGGTATCGTAGGATGGCGCGCGGGGCAATTATGGCGCGGTATAAGCAAGCCGGCGTGGGCATCGGGCGCCGCGCAGCCGGTTTGTTGGCCCAAAGCGCCGCGCCGCACTGCCTTGTATGGTACTGTGCGGGCACTAATCTTAGGCTTTGGCATAGCCCTATAGGTTACGACATTGGGTTGATGATATGGAGGTTCGGGGATCAAGGCCAGCAGACCGTCGGTTTAGCGGCAGCGAAGCAGCGTGGAGTGAAACCTGAGGGGTTGAGGGCGAACGGGGCTATCCCCCTCGGTTTTGTTAACAGGCGCGGCGGTGGGCCTGACCCACGAGGGTTGCGGGGAGCGTGGCCGCTTTCGGGATGGCGCCAAAATACCCCGTTACGGCGTTCCGGGGTTCTCCGCAGCAGCCACATCTGTGCCCAAGCCTATGGTAAGGAAACACGAGGGAGCCGCACCAGCTGGCAGGTGCGATGCCTGCTACGGCAGGTGGGCGGTACCGGCCAAGGGTCAGCAGGTAACATCAGGCCCGGGCTTTTCGATAGGGCCAGTTGTTGTGCCTCCCCTCCGGTCCCCTCCTCCTTATGGGGCATCAAGGGGCGACGAGTGTGGGTCTGGTCGGGCGGCACCGGGCAGCCGCGAATGAATAAGTAGCGGCACCGAGCCGCCACGGGCAGAACAGACCAGCAGCGGGCAGGGGGCAGAACACTACCGGCCGGTAGCTGCCGGGGCAGACGGTGGCTGAGACCGTCGGGGCCGGTCATTNCGGGCAGAACAGACCAGCAGCGGGCAGGGGGCAGAACACTACCGGCCGGTAGCTGCCGGGGCAGACGGTGGCTGAGACCGTCGGGGCCGGTCATTATCCGGCCGGTCTACACAGTGTCTGGCAGCAGGGGTATGGGACGCGGGTGCTAGCGAGACGGGAAAGTGGAGGAGAACGGAAGCTGAGGGGGAGGATGTACCGGGACAGGGGCGGCGCTAGGTGCAGGCGCTGGCACAGTGGCGACGAGCTGAGCGCGACGGGCAGCGCGGTGCAGGCGGCAGGCGGGCCAGCGGGGCGTGGAGAAGACAGCGGGGGAGGAGACGAGACCCGGGGACGAGACCGACGGGGCGGTGAAAACGACCGAATGAACCTGGACGCGGGAGGCGCCAGGTGCATTGGGAGCCAAGATGGCGGGTTGGAAGATGGCCGGGCGACGAGCCGGGGCGCAGCCAGGAAACGGGAGCGCACGCTGTACTCCATAGAGTTTTAGGCGTGGGAAAAGGCGTTCTGACGGTTTGTGGATCGTGCGAGTTGCGTGGTGAAGTTAGATTTAGAAATGGGTTAGCAGATAGTGAGTTAGGAAAGAATGGAGCCGCGCGGAGATATGATGGTGGGACGAGAGACTATGGAAGGGAAGGAACGAGGTTTTACCTGATTCTAGATGAAATCAAGTAAAAGGAGATCGTAAGTTGGGGTTTTGGGGACTGGCGGTYTCGATTTTGAAGTTAGATTAGATAGAAAGTTAGTAGAAATATAGGTTAGTAGAAAAAACGATGCGGGGTGGTGTCGGGAAGAGCAGCAGTGGAGGGAAGAAATTCGGATGAACCTAGACGCGGATTCGAGCTAGGTGCATTCAAAGACGGATGAAAAGGGGGGAAAACGGGAAAAAGCTATATCTCACCCGTCTTTTGACAAAATCGGGCGAAGGAAGTTTCGTTTTGAAGGTTTTAAGGTACTGCGAGTCTGATGGTGGTGATAGTTGTGAGGATAGGTTAGTAGAAATAGAGTTAGTAGAGATAGGGGGTGCGCTGAGCAATGGCGGTGAGGTAGAAGACGAGTATGGTTACGAGAGAGGAAGGGCGCCTTGACGGGAATGAGCAAATGAAGGCTCATTTCCAACGATTTGGGCCAAGGCGAATCCACGGCTGATGTTAGTTTTAGCAATGGGGGGTTGGTCTTGGAGGTATGGACTGTGGGGGCTGCGCGGTGCCTGGCGGGGGTGGATCACAGGTGGGGATTGAATGAATCTTCTGGTATCCTAGCGGGAGATTCATTCACGTATCCAGTAGGCCGGGTGACGAGCGGGGGTGAGCGCGACGGACGTGAGAGGAACAAGAGACGGAGGGAGGGAGAATACTTGACGGTGACGAGCGGGGGTGAGCGCGACGGACGTGAGAGGAACAAGAGACGGAGGGAGGGAGAATACTTACCTGCAGGACTCGTCGACGGGCTCCGCAATCTTGGATTGGAAGATCGTGCCTAGGTGCAGGGGTTGGAGGCAGAGCAACGGGGGGGGGGGCGAACCGGACCGCTATTGCAGCCAGGTACATCGAAAAGGGGGGCAACTTACCTGACGAGCTGGCGGTGCTGGGTGAGCCAGACTGTGAGCTGCAGCGTACGGTGTGCCCAAACCTGGCCGACGGGTGGGGCCAGGTTCGTACGAGGTAGGAATGTAGGTCCGTAGTGGGAACCGACGACAGCAAGGTTGGGGACTCGCCGGTTGGCTGGGGCGTTGCTCGATCCTATCAGCGGGATACTGTGAGGGCGGCCGGGAAGGTGATGACTTACCTGGCGACTATCCGGACGATCAAGAGAAGGAGGAGTGGGCATCGAAATTGGGAACTTACCGGTCGACTGCTGCACGGAAGTGACGGGCGGGCAGCGGGGAGGGAAGCTGCAGGGCTGGATAATTACCTGTTGACGGCTGCGTTGCTCGTACCGCTGGTCGGGTGTGCAGCAAACGAGCCATGAGGGGTGCAGACCTGCCCTTTCAGCCGGTACTACGAGGCGAGGCGGCGGGGCTGAGGGGGATGACTGCTGTTTGGCTCCGGCGCGAAGGAGGGTTGTGTTCTAGACTCGCGCCTTTTGTTTTGAGTTACGGTCGGGGCACTACGAACTGGGGGACACTGTGGGGTGACTGTGATTGACAGGCTTGCTTGGAGCAGCAAGGACGAGGCAGCGAGGTTGAGAACCTGCCTATTTGGTTGTAACATTGAGGGAGGGGGGAGGCCGGCCCGACTGTAGTCAATGCAGAGCACACCAAGATGTGGGATGAGGTGCTAAACGAAGGGGGCAGAGTGCCACAACTGGGGCAGGAATTGTTGTTGCTATTGCAGGCTGTTACTGCCAGAGGACCTGTCGTTGACCGGGATGCCGCCCAATCCGCCGTGCTGAGTAACTGCAAAGCCAGCCGCAAGGTGCAGACCAGGCGGGTTGGCCKGTGCACGAAGTYAGCCCATCSAAAGGGGGGGAGGYTGCTGCAACGGCCCGGGGGTGGTAGGGCTGYGGGAGAGACTACTACCAGCACGGTGTGTCTGAGGARCCACTTCACAATGTGTATTYTGGCGACGGTAACTGGTATCGCCCTGCCGAAGCAGCAYTGTGCKGTYGATCGTGTTGTGCCCTKCYGCAGGGGTAGCCRCAGGGTGTACGGCCTTGGGTACCGRCCCTCCTTGTGCTCTGCGTTTCCCTTGGGTGATTAACGGGATGCTGAGCTRKCGTTCGGAWAAGATAGGAGGGGCTCGTGAGGCTGCGAGGGAGKTTGGYCRGCTGCTGCRTACCGCTGCTGGTTGTCATTGATGGCTACAGGCTGCTTCMGGCTACCGTGTGGCTGCAATTGGGCTGCTGAAGGAAACTACMACTACGAGTTGGGGGATTGTCTGGGGAGTGCGACTTGAGGAAGTGATCTAGCCAGCGAAGGGGGCCGTTGTTGCGAGAGGGAGGATCATCAGGGAGTCTATAGTTGGCGGTTGACTTCAATTTTGACTTCGGGCTGGCTAGCGGCTGCAGTCTCTGGCCATCATTGCGGGGCCCTCAAGCGCATCAAGATAGSAAGGCCCTCTCCCGCGAGTCTGAGTKCACCTCCCGTGGATCTGAGAGTCKCAAATCCTCTCTTTYTGCCCTTCTCCCTCTAAGTGTAGTCCATTGGTTCTGAGAGGAAGGCGGCCGMCGGGATTGCAACCCGTAATCCGCGCYAAGGCCTCTGTGGGAGGTTCGCCCCACCGATTGCGGGAGCTCTGCCAGAGCCTAGGCGAGGCTCWGGAGGCAGAGAACTGAAAGGTAACCTTTTGCTTTCCCTCTATACCCCYGATAACCCTATTTGTACGTCCTGTTATGTTGACTGAGTATACAGTGTGCACCCCTATTTTGACTTTGGTTTGACTGACAGGACACAAGTCAGACTAAATAAAGNTATTTGTACGTCCTGTTATGTTGACTGAGTATACAGTGTGCACCCCTATTTTGACTTTGGTTTGACTGACAGGACACAAGTCAGACTAAATAAAGAAACGCATGGGAAATCTCAGTTTCAACATCTTTTGATTGTCTGAAAACAGATTGTGAACGAAGGGGAATGGCATTTGGGGGAAGGGTGGGTGAAAGGTGGTTTTGCTTGAGGTTGGCAGGGTCCTATGGGGTCAGACCAGTTCCATAAGATTAGACACTCTGACCGCTCTGTTTATTTTTGAATTGCATGGAGAGTCAGATCAGTTCCATAAGATTGGACGGTCTGATTGCTCTTAGTTGTGAGGGTTTGACTGTGGCTGACTTTTCAGGGGCCAAACTTGTACCATAAGATTGGAGGGTTTGGTTGTCATGTTTGACTGGGGTTTGTTCTATCTCTTTTGTTTTTGATCGAGAAGGCCTGAGCAAGTCCATAAGATTGGACGACTCAACCCCTTCCTGTTTCATTCTGAGGGAGTAATTCTCGCTGAGGGCAGGGCATGTCCATAAGATTGGACGACCTTGGACTCATGCCGCACACAGAGGGATCAGAGATAAACGAACCTGGCAGAGGACTAGATATGTTCCATAAGATTGGACGGTCTGGCCCAATGCCTCGCACATGCTGGAACCAAAAAGGTTAAATTTTGGCTATATTTTATACTATCCTATTTCTGAACAGGCTAACCAGGCATGGGTTCCATAAGATTGGATGGCCTGGCTATAGCTTATCGAGAAATGAAGAGAGTATAACTAAGAGTATAACTGAAAGTAACCCTGGGCAGGCCGGGCCTTGTTCTAAGGTGAACGGCTCAGTCCTATGCCCAGCAGTCGAACACTCAGCGCAGAGAGGTATATATAATTTGAATATTAAGAAGTTCGGGGCAACTGAGCCTTGTTCTAAGATGAACGGCTTAGTCATATGCCCAAAAGGAAGAGAGACGTAGTTGTGCAACCTGTTCGTATATACTCGATGGTTGAGTCAGGCAGGTTCCATAAGATTGTACGGCTTGACTTTATGCCTTATGTAAGCTGGGTATAAGGGAATAAAGCACCGAGAGATTCCGAACTATTATTTGTGAAGTTTAACTTGAGGTTGCGAGAGTACTTACCTTTGTGGTTTGGCATTACATGTGGCTCAGTGAGGCTACTACTTCGTCCGAGTTTCAGTTTGACAAGTAGTTGCTTTAGAGGTTCGCCACGTGCTAGAGCAATAGGAGTTAGTCTCAATTTCTGCAGTTTCTCAGCTAAGTTTTTTTTGCTTAGATCGATTTCTAGCATTTTCGGAGATCTTTTGTTATATTTGGCTTTGTATAAATTTTGGTAAGCTACTTTCTCTACGGGAAGCGCTCCCGAAATTTTTGCAAATTCAAGGAGTTGGTCAAATTTTGACTTGTCAAAGTCCAACTTGTCTAAAGTTTATAGATGACTCAGTAAAAATATAAAAAGTCTCATTTTCAAAAGGGAGTGCTGCCCAAATTTTTGCTTATTCAGGGAGTTAGACAAAATTAAAATTTGGAAAGTCAAAGACTATTTTTAGTTTCATATTCGGGCTGATATGAATTCTGAAAAGACACTTTTCCTACGGGAAGCGCTGTCAAAATTTTCTTAGTTTAAAGGAGATAGATTATATTTTGACAGGTGGCGATTTTGGCGATCCACTCTGTATAGGGGAGATTATGTCAGGAACTACCTTTGCTTTGGGCGCTGCTTAAAGGTAGACTCAGGTCTATTGAGCTTGGATGATTTGAGTGAGAATGTGTTATGAAGTTCTATTCTCCATGGACTGATAGGCTAGTCTGGGGATTGGCATGTCTTGTGTTACAGGTCCTCTTGATCGATTGATTCAGGACTTGGACTAGGTTGAGCTTGATCCTACAAGGATCACCTTCTGTTATCACTGATAACACGTCGGTTGCCGATTCGTCGGTTTACGATTCAACTCCAATTCACTCCTTCCGCTTAACCTAAAGGCTTTAGCCTTGAGATTTGAATTGTTTTATTGTGTTTTCACCCGGACTTTATTGAATGGTCATCCAACAAAAGTACTGAGTATTTATTTAAGAGTTCCACGAGTGAGGCTTGTATGGCCAAAGCGAGGGGTATTAGTGCAAGGAATGGTTGAAGTTGACCACGTGTAGTGCATGAACTTCTGGTTGAATCTTTGATGTGATTGCAGGTATGGTTGTGGTTCAGACTCTGGATATGATTGTCTGCGATTTCATACATATATGGCTGATAGGAGCCTCACTATGACTGTGAGAAGTGATCGTCCTATATAATCAACCCTAACGTATTCATACGTGCCCTGAGTATTTGAGAGGATACTGTGAGTGTGAATAAGGGTTAACTGGATTATGTCTCGAGAGGGGAGGGAGGTTCTCTTTTTAACCTTACTTTTTAAAGTTTGTATGGTTGGACGTTGTAGTCTGTGGTAGCCGTCAAAGTCAAACCCCTTGACTTTCGCCTAGGTCTGGGGTATGACTCATCCCCAAGGCCGCAAGAGACGACTGTCCTCACAGGCACGGACCTGTGTACCACCCACTCTGCACAGAGGGCAGAAGAGGGTGTGTGGTCTCCAACCGGGCGTGGCGGTTATCCTGCGTCGAGAGATTAACTCTCAAGGCGCGTGTCAGCCGACACTTGAGTGTCGAATGCGACCCTCGAGATTATCGAGAGCCGCACGATTATGGGCACTACATAGTACGCCATCATTGCGACTGCTTGCATACGCTTGCATTGCGAGTCGATATGAGTTAGCCCTGCGTCCGCGCGGTTTTATACTGAGTCTCGCGCGCGATGCCTATCCGTTCCGCGTCGGGAAGTTATGGGTCGGCTACCGAGGGCCTAGCAGCGTTGTCACATTGTTTTGTGTTGTGTCGTTTCATATGCGTATGTGTGTGTGTTTTATTTTTGTGTTCGTAAAGTGGTGTGTGCGTGGTGTGTGGGATGCATCTTAGTCGACCGACGACGAGCCGTGCTTGGGACTTCAGCCCCCCAAGATGTCGGTTCGCGTGCGGGTCTGATAGGCGTATTACCGCGCGTACCCCCTATGCTACAGCGAACGAGAAACGCCCTCGGCTGGTCCACCTCTGCGATTGCAACCGAATAGCTTTCGTACTGATGACTGGTAGTTCGGCGGGGATACGCCCACCGAAGGGAGGTGACAGCTCCCGTAAGGTGGAGGTAAGTTGTGCCTCGCGTAGGCCCTATCCTATCGTAGGGGCTCGCGAGAGGTATGGCTGGCGCACTCGGCCGGGGCAGCCTAAGGAAGCTCCATTTGTGTGTTCGCGGCAAGGTTGGTCCAACTTCTGCTTGACGCGGCCGAGAGGGTACCGCGCTGCCGCGTGCGGTGCCGGACCGATGCACCCGACAGATGGCGCCGTTGCCGGGGATAACGGCTTCCCACCTTTGTCCCTGGTGGAACGACATCCAGGTATAGGAATGTGAGAAATAGGCACAGTAGGAAGTTTCTTTGGATTTTAAGGTTAATCGATTGAAGGCATTGGATAGGAGGCGAGTGAGGATAATTGTGTGAGCGGGTCCTGGTTCAGTGCAGTAAGGGTGGTGCGAAAGGGATAAGCTTTGACTATATGCCCACGTACGTTGACTATGCGTGCACGTACCTTGGCTATGCACTTGCGTACTCTGACCAGTATGACGGTAGGTAGAGTGGACACCTCTTCTAACCCCGATAGTTGATGGGTTTGGGCGATGATTGGTATGTTTGATACAACTAGGGTAGGATGAGGCGGTATCAATAAAGTTAAGTGTGGTGGTTGTGGGAATTAGCCATGTAAGGTGCCCATTATGGCTAAGGGAAACTACCCGAGTGGTCAAAGGTGCGATACAACACTTGGCTTTATGGCGAGGTATAGGTTAAGTAAAGGAAAGCCTACTATGTTAGAAGTCGTCAAGGGACTTCGAGGAGAGTTAGGCTAAGGATATTGAGAGTCTGTACGAGTATGAATTGGGATCCGGGAATTTGAGTTATTAGCAGTTGCTCGAGTTGTATAGCCATAGAAGTCTAAGGCTTGCTCCGCGTGGTATATTTGAAATTAGGCGTATAAGGTAGTAAGGAGATGCAGTGAGAACCGTGGTAAGGCCCCAATAGAGAGGACTATGGGAAGTAGTAGACTTGCATAGCGCCTGTTAAAGGAGGGTATCTGACCCTAGAGGCAGTCGGAGTAACAGTGAGGGAGCTAACACTTAGACTATTCTACTTACCCTTAATGGGCCAGCGAATCGTAATTGATGTTAGACCCTTGCATGAACCGTTCCAGGCTTTGACCATCCACTTAGGAAGCTAAAGAGTTGGGACCGTTTGTTTTGAGGATATTGCTTTGAGTTGTGTATTGGACTCATTTATGGATGTCAGACCTTGTAGGCCTAGTTTATGTCTAATTATGTGAAGCTGTATGTAGATAGTATTTTCAAGAGTATTTCGTGTCGGTTATTTTATTGGGGTCATATTTGGGATATTATCAATCTGTAGGAATCATATGAATGCCTCTTGTCCAGCATTTGGCCCATGGTTGGTCATTAAGCCTGTACGTTTGGGTCACTCTTCCAAGAAGGGTAGGGGTTATCAGTTTAATAACGGAAGGCGCGTGCTGGATGTTTGTCTGTGATGGGCAGAACCCAGACAAAGCAAAGGCAGCTCAGGATGCCTTATGCACGGGAAGACCCGCGTATGCTCGGACCAATCGAGAAAGAGGGAGAGGTCGAGGTGTCTTTACCCAGGCGGGTTAGAGCGAGGGAGTACCTCTCTTTATGGTGGGGCATGTTGATGGGCATGGACATCTTTGTCTGGATCGAGTCTGGATTTGATGATGAGCAGGAGTGTGCGATTGTAAGGGTGACGCTGTACGCCTCGTCCTCATTTTGGATCGAGCATGGGATAGAGTTGGCGCTCGGGCATGGGAGTCTGCTTGCTAAGCCTTTGAGGGTAACCGAGGCAGCTGCGGCAAAGTGGGCAAGGGAAGTGTCCCGTGATGGGAAAGAGCGAGTACTAACCCGCGTAAGGGTCGAGCGCGCTGGAGAGTTCGGGCTTCCATCTGTTCCGCTACGAGTAATCCTGCCTGAATTTCTGATAGAGAAGAGTTTTGGTGGGCAGGCGAGGGTGGAGACGGCGGCTGAAGCTGCTTTGAGGGCGCGAGACTGAGAGTACGGACGTTATACATGTGAACTGATATATGGTCTGTACTTAGACCCGAAATTCTTACATTCTAGTCAGTGGCTCAGGAACACGGCCAATACACTGGACGTATACGCCTCGTCTCATGATCCAAATGAGGGAAATGTAGACTGGGAGGATATTCGGGCAGAAGTGGGCCGATAGGGGATGCCGTCTTTTTCTACTAAATGCGTTTCTTTTGACTTGGTCGGGGTCGTCTCTCTGCCCATTATCGTAGTTATAAAGGTAAGAGTCAGGGTGACCAGGGGTTAAGGCCTGATCGCATGAGTAAAGAAGTAGATAGCAGAATTTGAGTGTTAGCAGTCTGCCATTGTCTTCCTAAGCTTACTTAAATCATTGATTGATGGTCCATTGCCCGCTGTGCGTATCAGGCTGCTTTCAGCATCATGGCGGGAGAAAGCGGCTTCGCCAAGATCCTGCTTTGGAGGAATTCGTGCCAAATGAAGGTGTTGTTGCGCAAGGCACTGCGAGAGTCAATGCCGCCAGACCTTCGTGCTTTGTTGTTCCAAGGAAGAAACCTGTCTAGCTTTCTACGAGACTTCCAGGATTTTAGCCTTACGAAGATGTGGGACAAGAAGGCGATGTGGTACATGTTCCCCTTGTTCGTTTGTGAAGGACTAAGTGAGGAGGTGTACACCCTCATGCTGAAGTCGCAAACCTGGGATGAATTGGTACGTTCCTTAAGGTCAAGATTCCCAGAAGGTGGAATAGAAGGCCCACGTGGGGAATGCTCTGCGTCACCAGTTGCGGGCGCACCATCGCAGGCGGAGTTAAGTGGGTTACAAAGACAAGTTGGGGTGTTAGAAGAAAGGTTAGTACGGTTGGAAGAGGCCAGGAATGGCAAAAGGGAAGCCTCTGAGGAAGCAACGAGTGGGCCGACTGTGAGAGGCGAGGCAGAGGCAAGGATGGATTATCAGGAGCTACTTCCCCACAAGAAAGCCCGGCGAGGACCAGTTTGCGCCCCGGAGAGAGGGGAAGGTGAGGGGGTCATTGAGATCAAGAAGGAGCCAGACCCCAGTATGGCTTCACCTGTTGTTGCGCCTGAGCCAGAGGGACGGCCCATTGACGGGGAAGTACCCTTGGCTGCGGGTCGAGGAAGGCAAAGGAATGAGTGGTGGCCAGAGCACTGGGCAAAAGTGGTATGTGATCGTTGGGGAAAGATTGGTCGCACCCATCAAGGAGGCAAGGAAAAGGGGGTGATGAGTGAAGAAGGGGAACCTGAACCTCCCAAGTTGACGAAGGCTCAGCGGAAGGCGAGGAATCGGGCCCAGGGGAGCCAAGGTACCGGAAAGGGGCAGGGCATGCCGCAGGGAGGGCCCACCCTACAAGAATTGGGAGGAAAGCCAGCACGGGCGGGGCCCCCACCGACTGAGCAGGCCTTATACGGGCCGTGGACGCCATACGGGCCGGTGGGACCAAGGCCCATATACGACTCATATCTTCCCTATGTACAAGGCGTTTGTTTGGGCCCACAAATGGGTATGATGCCACCCAGGCCTCCTGCAGTCCAGTTTCAGTCAGCCTTGTGTATGGGGCCATTGCAGCCACCGATGCCACGAGCGACGGAAGGTCACGTGGCTGGTGGAAGGGGTAAAAAACGAAAGGCTGAAAAGGGTTGTGGGGATGAGGGGCACGGAAAAGGGGGACACGGTGGCAGTAAGGGTAGCTTTGGCGGAAAGAAAATGGGTCTGGAAAAAAACATTTGTAGACATTGTGCCAAGAAAGGGCACATAATGAAGTTTTGTCGAGAACGGAGGGCCGATGAGGCAAGCGGTCTGATAGGGACTGACATTGAGGGAAATGTTTTCGACAGAGCTGGAGAGCGTATCGACCCAACCATCCCAGAGGGAACACGGAAGGAGGCTTTGCGGCGAGATGGAGCATCGAGCACTACCTCATGAATGTAGTCGTGAGGAAGAAGAGTTTGTGTGAAAGGGGTCTGGAAACTTAAGCAAACTGTAAATATCAGCAGAAAATCCCAGTTATATAGCCGTTGTAGACAGGCGCAGCGTACAGAGGAAAGGGATTTTCGTAACAATGGTCCGGTGAGATGGCTTGGGTTGTAGGCAGGAGGAACCCCAATAGAATAACTGTATGTGTGGGGAATGTTAGGTCTGCCTCGCATCATGTTATTGGAATGTCACAAGTGGGAAGAGCAAGGAGTGACTCTAAGGGCAGTATTACGAAATAAGGGACTGTTTTATTAGGCCTACTGATTGAGAGAAGAGGATAGGGGGCCTACGTCGTGTCCAGGCCTAAATGGTTGTATAGGTGTGAGTGGTAAGAGAGGCTCGAGAAGAAATCTCAGCATGTGGGAGATAGGCTCTCTAGCCTAGGAAGGCAGTTGTAAGGCTCGTGTATGAGTGACTTCTAGTCTTACTTGTCCTGGGGTATCTAGATATGTCTTGAATTACTTGAGTCCCCCTGACTTGAGGAGTATGGCTACGTTGTGAGCAAAACTGTTTTAGCTATAGCTTTGGTCAGGGAGACCGCCACTGTTCTTGTGGGATACAAGTGACGAGTTGAGTTGAGATTGTTCAACTCTGAGTGTATATATGTAATTTGAGACATTTGGCTTGCGTTTGAGTTGGGGTATTGTACCCGTGTGTAATGAATGGTGATTCTCTGTGGATTTTGTGAGAATGAATGGATGTGAACTGTCTACTCTCCGGTATACTCGCGCGATCTGCCCACGGGCGGGTGATAAGGCCGAGTATAAGGAGAGGGAGTGCAATCTGTCATTGTGAAAGTGTAAAAATCCTGAGGGATTTTGCGAGTCCTTGAGGCTCGAGTACTTACCATGCCGGATGTTTTATGGTTAAGTTGCGAAAAGAGCCCATAAGTAGGCCCCTCAGTTGCGTTGGTTCGTGGTTGAGTTGTGGAGAGGGCCCATAAGTAGGCCTCTCAATTTGAGTTGTTTTATGGTTGAGACCTCTTCAGGTTGAAGAAGGCGGTAGTGTTGTTTATTGGGAGACTCGTCTCCGAAAAGGGGGGGGTATTTAAAAGAGGTCGTGTGATAGCCCATCCTAAAGAAAGAGGAATGGCTGGGAGACCTATTGAGAGAGACCTCCTTCATGTGAAAGGTGGTTAATGGATTTAAGGGCATGGTAAGCAGAGTTTGAGTTGATAAAGTCTGGCGAAAAGGGACCACGTTTGTTTGAGACGTCTGAGAAAGTCGCAAGAGAGAGCAGGGCGAGAAATGTCTCAGGATGGGTGGCTGCTAGCTCTGATCAAGTCAGGGGTCACGACCTTGTGGACCTAGCGGTGATTTTGTTTGTGATTGTGCGAAGGATGCTATGCCTTTCGTGGGAGAGTTGGTAAGTGTCTTCAGACCCCTGCGTAATCTCACAATGGGCCCGTGATTAGGTTTGCGACGCTCCGTCTAACCACTTGTGCTAGTTCTGGTACATAGTAAGGGAATACCAAGCTAAGCGGTAAAGATTAGCAACTCTAGGGCGTAACCCCAGTAGATGGCTGCTAGCCAGCGCAACCTGGCTGCGGAACCGCGGAGTAAGAGTTTAAACGGAGTTGCCCGCCTCAGGGAAATTACTCCGTGGGGTAGTAAAGGTTGAGAATTTTTGGGAAACCGTGATTGAATGCTTATCAGGAGAAAACCTATCGTTGTGTAATTAACGAGGGTACTGCCGCTAAAATAACAATGCGGTGGGCCGTAGCCCTGGTCAGATCAGCCAGGTTATGGTGGGTCAAGATGGAGACCTAGCCTTTTTGTACTAGACTGCAGAAAGAGCCCAGTGAATAATAAGCATACAAATATACGTATGTGTATTTAATTGCAAGAGATTCTTTGAAAAGGAAGGCGAGAGTGCCTTCAAAGGTCTCGATTAGGGTCCGCGTCCCTAGTTTTGGCGAGGACAAGGAACACCCAACGAGAAGCCGAAGGTTGTCTAGGACCGGGAAGAGGATGATTCGGAAGGTCTTTGGAACTTATGCGGTCAGCGTCCTAATGCCGGGGCGTTGAAAGTCCGGGTTAGAAACCTGACAACATATAGTTGTGGAGGCATGGCTTGATGGAGGCCTACCCTGTATTTGTCGGCTAATCGGATTGGTTCCTCTTTCGTCAGCATCTTGGGTAATCTGATAGCCTTTCGATTTTGCGAAGCGACGGGGACGTCGCTTTATGTGGTCCGGTAAGCTGTCGGAGCGAATACCCTTACAAGGGTATCCGCCCTGGTTTTTGCAAGTGACAGGAAATAGTTTTGGTTTAAAGTTTAAGTATACCACACTAGACGCGGCTGCGTCTGTGACTTACGTTGACTAGATGGTTGACTATAATAGAGGGTGTGTGGGCGCGCAGGTTTAGGGCGCGCGTGGTTTCTTTTCCTACTGTTGATTGTAAAGCCGGCGCGGATGCCGGTCGCCTTGTTTTATTGTTTATCTATTTAAACGAGGATTTAAGGATATTTTTCTTTGGATGGTATGTTTAGCCGAGACAAGCGTGTGTGCGTGGAGGACGACATCGACAACGACGGCGCGACTTCGTGCGGTGAGCGAGTATCGTAGGATGGCGCGCGGGGCAATTATGGCGCGGTATAAGCAAGCCGGCGCGGGCACCGGGCGCCGCGCAGCCGGTTTGTTGGCCCAAAACGTCGCGCCGCACTGCCTTGTATGGTACTCTGCGGGCGCTGATCTCAGGCTTGGGCATAGCCCTATAGGTTACAACATTGGGTTGATGATACGGAGGTCTGGGGATCGAGGCCAGCAAACCATTGGCGTAGCGGCAGCGGAGCAGCGTGGAGCGAAACCTGAGGGGTTGAGGGCCAACAGGGCTATCCCCCTCAGTTTTGTTAACAGGTGCGGCGGTGGGCCTGACCCACGGTGGTGGCGGGGAGCATGGCCGCTTTCGGGATGGCGCCGAAGTACCCCGTTATGGCGTTCTGGGGGTCTCCGGAGCAGCCACATTTGTGCCCAAGCCTGCGGTAAGGGAACACGCGGGAGCCGCACCAGCCAGCAG
>BFEA01000400.1:675755-688922 GCA_003427395.1 Chara braunii
GTGTGTGTGTGTGTGTGTGTGTGTGTGTGTGTGTGTGTGTGTGTGTGTGTGTGTGTATGTGCCGTTGGGGAGGGGAGGGGTTACCCGTCCCCCACCAATCAATCAATCAATCAATCAATCAATCAACCAATCAATCAATCAATCAATCAATCAATCAATCAATCAAAAAAACTATCAATCAATCAATATTTATTTTTTTTTCAATTTTTTTTTTTTTTCTCACATACCAAAAAACACCCCCCCAAATTTTCATTTTTTTTTATATTTTTTTAATAGGTGCATAGAGGCCGACGTGCGATGGCCGGGTGCGCGCGCTGTTTTCCCCCACGCACCCCTGCTTGGGCGTGGGGCGGCCGCGGGCCCACGGTCGGCCTCCTCGGTCGTTGCCGAGGCCGCAGGATCCGCGGTCTGGGGTGTCATGTAGCATACAAACACACATGGCGTCACTTTCACATAGCCGCGGGTGTTTACACGCGCAAGCAAAACTCGTAGAGGAGCCGTCGCCAACAAGAAGGTCGCATTCTGCCAGTCCTCTTTTGGATCTGCACTCACCTCGATGAGGATGTCGTCTGGAGAATGGATCATGCGCACCTAAACTATAGCTGCGGAAATCGTTATGGAAGTGGCACAACTTGCGTGGTGTGGCGGCGAATGAATTGCGTTGAACGAGCAGCGGGCATGCGAAGCAAGCTTGTCAGCAGGTCGATGATTGGCGCGAAAGACTATGCTGAACAACCTG
Organism: Chara braunii; assembly: GCA_003427395.1. Lineage (NCBI taxonomy): Eukaryota > Viridiplantae > Streptophyta > Charophyceae > Charales > Characeae > Chara > Chara braunii. Next base: position 676,495 of record BFEA01000400.1, read on the forward strand.
AGAACGAAACGCAAAAGGTGCTATGTGATGCGAGTGCACATGGGTCGTCTGTTCAGACAGCGAACGATGTGTGTGTCGCTTACGATTGCCTGCGGTTGTTGCGTTTCACGCTGGTTGGATGATGTGACGCAGCATTGAAGATTGCGATGGCGTCAACCACCGCGGTTCTCAGGCGATGGTGTTGACGAGAGAGAGAGTGCAGGTGGTCGGTCCGACAACATTTCCCCAACAAAATGCAATAGTGCAAAATGAACATTGGGGGGCGGAATTCTGTTTTATAGGCTCGAACGCCTTGGGTGCGCAAAGGGCTTTCCGCGCGGAACGGAAGGCCTTTTTCGAAATCGAAATTGCGGGCCCGGAGTGGGGGCGGGGACATTTGACCCATTCGAACGAAACGAAAAAGTGCGGGAGTCTAGGAACCATTGGATTTGTGCAATCGACGACCAGGGTCCGTCTGCCCATACGGCCTGCATATAACACGACCCGTATGAGGGTCGTTGCTGACAGTCGCTGGCGGGTCTTTCCGGACGCTCCCGGGCAAATGGGGGCTGGGAGGGGGGGCTGTTCACTGACAGGCGAAAGGACCATTGCACTGGACGGGAAACGAAATGGAAGGCCAGCCCTGGTCGAACCGTCCGATTTGCGCATCGCAAGGCCATTTCTCGCCAGGGCACAGGGCCTGCGGGATGGATGTCACACTGGAGAGCGACCCGGAGGCTACCGGGACGATGAACATCACACTGGATAGCGACTCAGAGGCTTCCGCGGGAAGGATTCCCCGCAATCTGTCCCCCCAGTTCACCCTCCCCTTCCCTGAATTCTATCGTGCTCGACGACAGCTCCGCTACGCTGTGCCATCGTCGTTTTTCGCCCCAAGCTGCGTTGCGCCGTCGTCGTCCTCAGCAATCGACCTCCTAGGTACATCAGAGTTACGCTCGAAGACACCATGGCGTCCAGAAACCGTCGTGCATCTCACAAATTTCGCGTCAGAGTTCTTCTGTGTCATTACAGTCTCACAATATTGCGGGCCGTCGCCAATCTGCATTTCGTGTCTCCCTCTCCATCCTCTCTTGTCTCCATTTTTTCGTCGCTCCCAACTTTTGTTCTTTATCCCTCCTATTCGCTCCTCTACATATATCTCTTTAGTAATGTCCATTACACGGGCTCTTGCTCCTTGTCTGTGGTCTGGAAAGCTGATCGCGCAGGCAACAGTGCGTGATGTGGAGCTATGCCGCGTCAAGTGAGACCAATCGCGGATCCCCACGTGGCGGAAGAAAAAGACCACGAGTAGTGTGTGGCACTGTGTGCCATGCGCGGGCGACCTGAGCCATCCCTATCCAACGTGAGCTCTTCTTTAACGAACAAAGCTGCTTACGACGAACGGCTGGTGCTTCATATTGACGACCAATCCCATGGTGGCATGATCGCGCGAGCGTGAACGCACAAAAGTCTTCTATGCATTCGTGCTAGCACGTTCATGCCACCATGGGATTGGTCGTGAGCAGGCAATGTTGGCCTCTCGTCGTGAGTCGCTTTGTTCCTTAAGGGAGAGAGGACGGGCGATAGCGATGGCTTGGGTCGCCTGCGCGTTGCACAGATTGCTTGGTTGATCTTGACAAAGACCAGTGGTGTGCGAGTATCACCCATCGGCGCGCATTTTCATGATCACGCATCCTCACGATCACACGATCATGACAACATGCGAACTATTCATAAGCAATGATTGTTTGCGAGGAGGGGGCAACTCTGTTCGTTGTCTAGTTGTAACGTCGATGCGGAACGAGGTTCTTGTCAGCCACGCGGTCCGCCGTGGTCTGCCGCGTGGACCACAACGCACTCTTCATTGTCGGACAGGAACCTCGTTCCGCATCTATGACATTGCTCGATAACGAATACAACTTCCTCCTTCGTGCATGCGCTGCGATCAAGCATGTGCTCGCTAGTGCGACACGTGTGACTTCTCATGAACAACTGTCCGTGAGTGCAACACGTGTGCCTTCTCATCCGCTGCGATCAGGTGTGTACTACACTGTTGTCGTGATCGCATGATCGCGGAAAACGCGCAGAAGGCATGCTGAAGAGTGTGATCGCGAGCACGACATGTGCGCCTTCTCATGAGCAAGTGTCCATGACGTGATTATCGTGGTCCACCGGGATCCGATCTTGCACGTGTGCCTTCTTATGAACACATGAAGTTCGGATGCCGGCGGACTAGCACGATTGCAAGTCTTTCATGGCTGCGGAGTTTTGGGTTGGTGACGACTTTCTGCGGTGGAGACATCATTGTTGAATTGTGGTGGTCGAGGTTGTGAACATGAAGTTTGGATCCCGACGGACTTGCGGTTTGGCAACCGACTCGAAATGCGCGCAGTAGACAAACGACTCTAAAATTAGTTGGGGTGGGATACAGGTTTCCTGTGAGTCCGGATTCGGACAGTTTGCGGGTTGCAACCTCCTTGCGACACCGCCAACTATGCCATCATGCTCTGTCCTCTCTCTATCGTTCGATTGTGGCATGATTGCTCGCTTTTCGCACAAGCAATTAGCCTTAATTGCGGATAACCCTGATTTCATAAAGTTCGGATCCCGGCGGACTTTAAGTAACGTGTACCGCCAAATCCATTGCCTTGCAAAACCCTAATTCGGCAACATCAAATGTGGGTGTCATTGCCAACCACGTTTCTGAGGAGCCAAGAAAATTTCCACTTCTACCCCTGTCAGCCCCAGTCGCCACCGGTTACCCCATGTTCTGCGGAGACATCCCTTCGCAAAAGCACATTTCTGCAACATCAGGGTCTGACAGTCATTGCTTGCGACTCGCAAAAAATAAGAAAACGATCGTCCTCGAACCCTATAAACCCCGCCCACCAATCCTGTCCTCCCTCCCGTCTCGACCAAAGTTCTCCGAATCCGAACTTTAGCATCCATGGTTGTCGGCTCAGTGCCACAGGCCCGCTGTTCTCCTGATCTGGTAGGGGGGGCATGCGACAAAACCCGGATCAGGACGGACCAAAAACTTGCGGTGGTGCGTTCACAATATTTGGACAAACCTGTCCATCATACGTTACCACCCACTATGGGCCCGCTATAACTCAGCATGTGTGAGCGAAAGACATGACAAATGGGAACTCGATCCCCTACAAGTTCGGATCCCGGCAAACTTCACGGAAAGACCCCCAGCCAGGGCAGTGGCGCGGACGTCGTTCGGCAGCGAACTAGCTCTCCTCGTTGAAAACCCTCTCTTCGTTTAAAAACGCTTCGGGTCTGGGCAAATGCTCTCCTTGCCAGCGAACGACCTCTCCTCGTTTAAAAACCCCTCCGAGGATTCGCGGCGTCTGTTGATGGGCCCAACAACCATGTTCTTCGTAGTCCTCTCATGTGTGCGCTTGGAGTGGGAAACACAGCGAATCCAACTGCCGCGGCAGGGAAAACCGCGGGTTCTTAGTGTTTAGGGGGGGCTGAATCGGGTTTTGTGGAGGTTGTTGAAGGGGCTTATACCCTTGCTCTTTTCATATCGTGCACGATTGTTGAATGACCTCCCAGAAGTACACTGTTCACGATCGCGGGACCCCAATCGCTGACAAGTTCGGATCCCAACGAACTTAAAGGATCGTGCATTGTTTAGGGCATTCGTGGAATCCTCCATCGATTTGTCGCGGTTTACGCACAAAAGTTGCTAGGACTGCAGAAGCAAGCATTGCCAGCACACGTGCGTGCCTTGTCGATTTACAGAATGGGTTTTTGTGGGGGATGCATAAAAGTCTTGGAGCCCTGGTCGTTTTTGTACTGCCAGTGCGGACAAGATTCAACTGCTTGCAATTCCGCTATGTTTTTTTTTTTTGTTCGGGCTGCAAAAGCTTGTGCTGCCAGCACACGAGCTCGCCTTGTCGCTGAAGTTAACCCGAGTTTATAGGGGGTCACTTGAGGGACCTCGACCCATAAATTTTATTTCTGCAACCAGACATGGACTTGCAGTTGTGAAGACGATAGGCAAACGGTGCAACCTTTGCAATTGCGGGAAACTATCCTTTGCCAAAAGCCGCCTCTGACTAGTTCGGATCCCAATACACTTAGAGGATCCATGTACATCATGTCGTTCATAACATCCGCCGAAAATGCGGCTTCATGTGACATCGCCTATATTGAGGAAGTTCGCATTGCCCTCGTCGTGACTCACCTTCTCCGCTAGCCTCATCGAGGGTTAATGACGGTTTCTTAGGGGTCCAAGAGCCATGTTGTTCTTAGTCCAGAAATGTGTAGGCTGAAAGTGAAAAACTGTGCAAATCCGACTGCCCAAACACTACGGTCGTGAGATCTTATGGTTGTGAGGGTTGTTGAATCGGGGTTCATAAGGTTGCTGAAGGGGCGTGTACCCGTGTTATTCTTTAACCTACCACGCGTATCGGATGACCTCTAAGCAGTGCAATGTTCACGATCACGGGAGCCCAGTCGCTGACAAGTTCGGATCCCGACGAACTTTGAGGATTGCGCTGTGTTCTGGCCATTTGCGGAATCCGCCATCATTTAGGTGCAGTTGACGCACGACCGTTGTTAGGACTGCAGAAGTACTCATTGCCAGCACACGTGCGTGCCTTATTGTTTTACAGAATGGGGGTTTGTGGGGGATGCATAAGGGTTTTGGAGCTCTGGTCGTTTTTCTACTGCCGATGCAGACAAGATTTAAGGTTCCCGTGTTGTTCTAGTCTCTCGTGTCATCCGCCTGCTATTCCGCGCTGATTTTTGTCGTAGGTCGTCCATCAAAAGCTTGTATTGCCTGTGCATGAGCTCGCCTTGTCGCTGGAGTTAATTGGGGTTTGTAGGGGGTCACTTGAGGGACCTCGTAGACATGCTTTTTATTTTTGCAAGCAAACATGGACTTGCTGGTGATGGTAACCTCGCCCATGCTCTTTTTCTTCTGCCTCAACCCGTCGACCTATAACCGTTTGAGACGCTGTTGTGGTCATTCATGTCCTTCCCCTGCGAAAACGCAATGGTTTCGAAGCCGCGCAGACTGTAGAGGCTTTTATCTGCAACCACTTATAGCCTTGCATTTGTAATGACGCTTGTCTGACTGTCAATTCGTTGCAACCGAGGAATACGAATTCATCGTGGTTTCTATTTCCCACGAGTTCGGATCCTGACACACTTCGAGGATTCAGGACCGTCGGACCGTTCCTTGCACCCGCCTAAACCATGCCTTCATATTACAATCGCAGATGACGCCCAGTCGATGGGCGTTTATCATACGATGTTGCATTGGGGATACGCGCGGTCCCACGTCTCTATCGCACCCGTACGCGGATCTGGGCACTTTAGGGGGGGGGGGGGGGGGGGGGCAGGCTAGGACGCGTCCTACTTAACACGCGTCACACAACTTATACACATCTAGATGTGTATAAGAGACAGGCGTCACACAACGCCAAGAACATAGAATCATCATACTCATAAAACCGAAAAAAGCCTAGTCCATAGGGTGTCCGACCCATAATCAAATGTAACAGGAATCTTTTCGTCGTCCCCCGCTAGACATCCTATAAATGTCACGAGGACGTCGGCTTCCTCACAACGATTAGCCATGCATAAGTAGGCAAGCAGTCACAATGATGGCGTACTATGTACTGCCCATACTCCCTGGCCCTCGATGGTATCGAGGGTCCTGTTCGACACTCAAGTGTCGGCAGACACACGCCTTGAGGGATTAACCGTGACCTCTCGGCGATAAACAATCACCAAGGTGGTTGTAGGACCTACCCTCTTCAGCATCCTGCGCGGACGAGTGGTAGGCGGGCCAAGGCCCTTTGTAGCAGCTGGGATCCATCATCGGAGGCCTTTAACCGGTCAAGGGGTTTGACTTTGACAGCTGCTACAGACTTTAACGTCCAACTATAAAAATCATAAAAAGCAAAAGTTGAAAGGGGGAAGGGTGGGGGGTGTGGTGGCAGGTTTCTTAGTACTCGTGCTTACACTTTGCTCCACTGTTCTGCAGGGTATGGACATGAATTCGAATTGCCCCTTCACTCCGCTGGAGAGTTCGATCTAACAGGAACCTCGTCCAGGACACCGACGGCTACACGACGGAGAAAATGACAGTTCAACAAACGACCTCATGAACCGGGTTATGGACGCCTAACAGGCCATCGACTTGTATTTTTACCTAGAAGACCTGAAGTTGTCCCCAATGAGCTCTTTCGATAGTTCACCTTTCAACAGTGAAGTGTTGCGTTTACGAAAAAACGAAGTCTCACTTTCCGTGAGAGCTTTGGGGGTTGCATCCATTTGACTAGGGGTTTAGCGACACCGACCGGTGGCGAAGAGCCGTCTCTGCCTCTCAAAACGAGTTCCACGTTTCTTGCGAGGTGCACCCCACAACTGCGGCGGACAACTGTTGTGTGTCGATGACTTCTTCTCTCACAACCTCCGATGCCGAGAGTGAGAAGTGGGTGGGCACTGATTACTTGTTAGAGCAGCAATCCTCTTCTAGTGCGTTGTTACAGCGAGCTAACTATAGTGGTACAAAGTTGGTTGTCACCGACTGTTTTTCGGAGGAACTGTCCACAGCGCACGCGAGTCCAACGCAAGTGCGATCTCATGATGCGATTCTTGTTCAGAGCTAGTCTGGATCGGAAGCGTCTAGCAGCAGCGATAATTAAAAGACAAAATGACAATACTACAAATTTTGCCTGCACCTCTACTAGGGGAGAGAAAACCGTATAGCATGGCTAATATGAATGTTAGGAAGGTTGAGCAGTACAAAAGAGCACAAGACATGTTGTTCGAAAATAAATTGTTCATGGTACGTGACATGGCATGTTGCAAGGCTCGGCGGCTCGCTATTGTTACAACGTGTCGCCAGAGGAAGTCCGAAAGGTTAGACAAGGATTGTACAGTAAGAGTCCTGAAGAGCGAGAGGAGTGGTGGATGAAAAACCTTAAAGATTTCACGCTGAATGAAGTTGGACAAAAATGTGTCCGTCCTGTAGAGTTGGAGTGTTACATGTGCGTCAAGGCCTACTGCAATGTTCTCGGTGTTTCTTATAATACATTTTATAGCTACGAAAAGTGATTGGACAATGACTTTGTGTGTTGCAAGCACGGGCTGACAGGTAGACAATAACCAAAAGAACATACGGTCGATATGCTTGCCAGCATTAAAACATTCATAGACTGTCATGCGGGTACGCCGGGTAGCATGCCGAATGCGATGGTTCATCAAGACGGGGTTTACAGATCGAAACTTCGTTTGCCAGCTGTTTTTACGAAGCGTTCAATTTATGAGTCCATCAAATCAGACTTCGTAGTTATTGGGCTCGAAGTCGTGTCTGATTCTAGCTTCTATAAATGGTGGCATAAATATTTTTTCCACGTTAAACTTTCACTCGCACACTCGAACACATTCAAAAAGTGTGTCGCCTGCCATGAACTGAAAGAACGTATACAATATGTTGTTCTTCCTCGAGATCGAGAACGAGCTTATGAGGAGATGAAAGCTCACCAAAGGCGGCAATTTCAACAAAGACTGGATTATAGTCGAGTGAAGACTGATTTGATGGTCCGTTCGAACGTGCATTTGTGTCTCATCATTGACAGAATGGGTCAAAAGAAGACGACAATTCCCCATATTGGTCAGGCGAACTACTCAAAAGCACTTAGGCACGAGATGATGATGAAGACGAATCTGCGGGGTGTCATTGCACACGGTAGAGAACGTAGTATTGATATTTACACATGGTTTTCGTATTTCAAACACGATTCGAACACAGTCGCTACTTGTATTACGAAAACCCTCGTCGAAATTCAAGCGAGAGAACGCCACTACCACCGTTTGTGTGCATTCAGGGAGATATTTGTTGGCGGGAAAACAAAAAAAAAACACATACGTGCGCCCGCTGCACTCTTGGTTAAGTTCAAAGTTTTCCAAGAGAAAGAAATCGGTTTCATGCTCGTGGGACATACCCATACAGACGTTAACGCTACTTTCAACGTTTTCTCGAAGAAATTAAAAGACACAGACGCTTATACTATGGACGAGAGAAATTGAAAAACACGGACGTTTATACTATGGACGAGTACTATGAGCTCATAGAGAAATCCCACAAAAAGTCTCCCAAATGTATTTTCCTCGATACACTGGCAGATTGGATACGTATAGTAGACCCATGTATTGCGTCGGACATTACTGGTATTTCAAAACCTCACTTGCTTAATTTTTTTATGGTTGGAGATAATTTGGGCATGCTGTATAAGGAGTTTTGCGATGACGATAACTGGTTGCCCGAGGAAGGTCCGATATATATTGGTTCAATCAAAACCCCAATGAAAGTTACGTTGGTCCTTCGTCGCCATTTGACCTGCCTCATGTGCAAGTGCAACCCCTTCTTCGAAATGACTATTATAATGACAAAAATGGTGTTATTCGATTCTGGGAGTTGTTGGAAAGCAGGCAGTCAATGTGGTGCACTTACAACGGCCATGCGGTCAATAGAAAAGAAAGAGCTTTGTGTTACAGGGAGGAGGTTATCAAACATGACGACGAGATCATCGCCAACGGGTTTTCCTCACAACCTCTAGAAAGTTTTTGACCAAGACCACGACTGCTCGAAAGCGATCAACAACCTTCTTCTAGCAGTTCCGACCTTGACGACAGGGAAACCCTGATTGTTGGACGAAGAAAAGATCGTCTGAAGACTAGTTTTGAAACTCTCGTGCATGTTGACATTGACACTTTTCTTATCCTTCGCCCCACTGACGATGATCTGTCCAGCGACGTGCCTATCTGGGTGGGCAAAGCCCTTTCTCGGGTGGTTGTTGAAAAATATTCGCAAAATTATAATCAAGTGTTAGTGGAATACTGGTGCCGACTGGGAGAGCGAAGTTGCTCCAACAACTATATGATAACGCATGGGAGAAAAAAATGAAAAATGACTGAGCAGACACAATGGCAGCATGCTGACTCGATCGCTTTTGGTTAGGAGAGACCGGCCAGAGGTACAAAACCGGTCACGACTAGACTTGTGATTCCTTCCAATGTTCGACTGAATGTTGAAGTTGCACTTCGAGATTTGAGTCCATCTGTTGAAGGGAGTGTCGATGTAGGGGACAAAAGTGATGAGTTCACGTTATAGGTCTTATCCGTCCACCCAATAGGTGAGGGAGTATGATTTTTGAAAATGACTGTTTGGACGGGAATTCGGAAAGGAGCATATTTAAGTTAGTGAACTGCGATGATTTTGTGTTACGACAAGGTGGCGGATTTTGCCCACGGTCTAGGGTTGATTTTTTAAAGATAGTTGGGTGATGGTTAAACAATTTTTGAAGTCAAGTTAATCGTGAAGGCGATTTTTTTACTTTTTTGACATTTTATTTTCGTTTGTGTTTGCATGTTACGTCTTGTATAGGGAGTGCGACAGGTGTAATGGCCGATTGGCATGATTATTCGTATCCCATTCTCCCTTGCGCATGCGGATTGCGTGGTATGGGCGACGATACATAAATTATCGGGCCAATAATCACAGAGTTCGAAAACGACCCATGGATGAGTGTCGTCCCCTTTTTAGACGAACCTCTCAATGGCTGATCCGAGGCAGAATGGGATAGAGCGATCCTGACAAATAAATGTCCATGAAATAAGGAGTATATGTCAAGTTTGCTTTCGTGTCAGAGTGGGGGAGCCTAATCAAAGTACCTCATTATGCCATTGGTGTCAGGCAACTTCCGTCCTTGCGCGCCACACTCAGACATGAAGAGAATAAGCGGTTTTACCTTCGTCAGGAGAACGTTATGAGGTCACCTCGCGTATGGAGGGGGACTTGAAACATGAGTTATTGGATTGTGCGTCCTACAATCCGTTTTTGGAACTTTATCCACTGCGTGGTGCCGAAATACGGCCACATGATGTGTCGTATTGTTGCGTACGGTTGTTTTTTGCCGGTTCTGACTTTTGCAGAGTGTTGTGTATACCATGTTCGAACCGAAAGCGGACTTTGGTAGTCGATGTAGTGCTAGTTTCTTGTAACGAGGTTATAATCTATGGTCGCAATATGAGAAATTTGCGCTTTCTCTACGAGAACGGACAGTCTGATTTTGAAACTTTCGGTCAAATTGATGAGGTTGATAAGTGGCATGAGGTAGAGCAAGTGGCATGTTGTGTGCATGACGTCATTGGGAAGTCCTCAGCAGATGTTGATGGGTTTGTAAGGATGAAATACATTTCAGTGTTCTCGAATATGGCGATGAAGGGACAACCACGAACCCTTGCTTTCGGATCGTCAATGAATGCCTTATACGGGTTTGGTTCTCATGGCACGAGGGGACACTTGTAGATGCTTTAAATTTGTAAATGATAGCGTTCTAGAAAATTTGGATTACGGTTGCTCGTATCATTTAATTTAGATGTAGTTCAATCTTCAGTTGGCTCGTAACATTCAATTTAGACGTAGTTCAATCTTGCATTTATGATTTCTCTCACGTGTGCGTACAATTTTTGACTTTTAATTTTTAATGATTATGATATTTCGGGCGTTCGGGTTCAGGCGTTCGGGTTTGCGCGTTCGGGCGTTCGAGAAAGGAAAGGGGTCCCGTGCGTTCGGGCGTTCGGCCCGTCCCGAACGTCGGTAACCCTGTATATAAATATATATATACATATATACAGGGTTACCGACGTTTGGGACGGGCCGAACGCCCGAACGTACGGGATCCCTTCGGAAGGCGTTCGGCCGTTCGGGCCGAACGCCGAACGCTGACCCAAAAAAAAAAAAAAAAAAAAACGTTTTCAAAAAATTCCAAAACAAAAACTATATTATGGAGACACATAAACTAAACAACATTTGTCTGGGCACTACATCCAAATTATTTACCAAATTTGAATTAAAAATCCAATACAGAAAATAAACACTATAATAAAAATAAGAAAAAATAAAAAGAGAATTAAAATGAGTGAGTGTGCCAGCACCTTTTCGACACCGCCATCCTTATCGATTTTTAATTATTTTCATGACTGACAAATGCCTTGAAAATTTACAAATATGTAGTTTACATAATCAATAACTCATTAAAAAGTTTTCAAAAAATAATAAAATTCTTAAGGCCCCGAAATATAAAGATAAGGGTGTCAAAACGTGCTCCCCCACTCAATATTTTGTTTTTTTTCACTTTTAACGTTTTGTTTTCATTTGATTTCGGGGCCTAAAATATTTTATTATTTTTTGAAAACTTTTTCACGAGTTATTGATTATGTAAGGTATATATCTGTAAATTTTCAGGGCATTTGTCAATGCCAAAAAATAATTAAAAATCGGCAAATATGGCGATGTCGAAAAGGTGCTGGCACACTCACTCATTTTAATTCTCTTTTTATTTTTTTCTTATTTTTATCATAGTGTTTATTTTCTGTATTTGATTTTTAATTCAAATTTGGTAAAGAATTTGGACGTAGTGCCAAGGCAAATGTTGTTTACTTCATTTTTCTCCATAACATATCTTGTGTTTGGAATATTTTGAAAACCTTTTTTTTTTTTTTTTTTTGTCCGCGTTCGGCCCGAGCGGCCGAACGCCTTCCGAAGGGGTCCCGTACGTTCGGGCGTTTGGGTTCGGGCGTTCGGCCCATCCTGAACGCCGGTAACAGGGCCAAACGCCCGAACGTATGGGACCCCTTGGGGGTGCGTTCGGTCGTTCGGGGCGAACGTGGACCCAAAAAAAAAAAAGAAAAAAAAAAAAACCGTTCATCAAAAAAATATGAAACAAAGATATGTTATGGAGAAAAATAAAATAAACAAGATTTGACTGAGCATAATATCCGAATTCCTTACCAAATTTGAAATAAAAATAGAATACGGAAAACAAATACTAATAATAAAAATAAATAAAAATAAAAAGAGAATAAAATTTAAGGAGTGTGCGAGCATGTTTTCAACACCGCCATCTTTGACGATTTTTCATTTTGTTATGGCGCAGCTAAATGCCCTGAAAATTTACAGATGTCTACTTCACATAATAGAAAACCCACTTAAACAGTTTCAAAAAATAATAAAATTGTTTAGACCCCAAACTAAAGTGAAAACAAAACGTCAAAAGTGAAAAAATACGTGGGCGAGCACGTTTTGACACCGCCATCGTTGGCGATTTTTAATCCTTATTTGGCTTATCCAAATGACTTGAAAATTTACAGGCATATACCTCACATCATAGAGAACTCACAAAAAAACATTTCAGAAAAAAATAATTATTTTTAGGCCCTGAATTTGTTTTTGGCGGGGGCCGAACGCCGCCAGGTTCGGATCCCAAACGCCCGTATGTACGGAGGTCGGGACGGGGACCCCCGTACGTACGGACTGGTGATCCTGTATATATATATACATATATATATATAGATAGATAGATATATACAGGGTTACCGGCGTTCTAAACAGGCCGAACACAGCCAAAAAAAAAAAA
>BFEA01000400.1:713612-729513 GCA_003427395.1 Chara braunii
GGGTCCCTGCCCGTGTTCATCTCGGCGGACGTGAGTGTGGGTCCCTGCCCGTGCTCAGCCCTTGTAGCGATCCATTGCAGCGTGTTGCCGACCTTCCCCATCGCTGATGACGATAGTGTGTACTGTGACATGGACGTGCGGAGCGCTCTGCGACCGTGACGAACCGAGCAAGTCCATTTGTACAAGCCCCCCAGAGCCTGTCATATGAGAGGGAGTGGGTTTGTGTTGATCGTTCCGTTCTCTTCCCCTCCCCTGGTATTGCCCTACACCAGTCTGATTGTGTTGCCCTGGTCCGCGGCCCACGCCATGCGGCGGGATTCGTGTTTCTGGCGAAGATTAGTCCTGGGATACAAAGGTGCGGCTCGATTCCAATAACTCTCCCGCAACGCGGGATCGCTACCGGCCAACTTTCGAACCTCGGTTCCATTGGCCCACCCAAACTCAGGTGACCCCGCATAAGGTCATCCACGCGGGCTCGAGGAGTCTGACACCAAGACCTGAACGTGGATTCCAGGGCGAGTCAGGCGACACTCCAAGGGCCGCATGAAACAAGCGCAGTCGAGAGTGGAAAAACTCCACTCCCTCACCCTCCTTCAATTCTGTCTGCTTTTCCTTTTTGAGTTTGCGATGAACTTTTCGTTGATGATCACTCTGGAACGATTTGTCCCTTCGTTCTTGACAATCGACGACGGATGGAACCCCCAACAAGAAAACCCTCGGCCTGAAACAAGAATCCCCCATTTCGCCCGTGTGACACCCAAACCTCACGCCCAGCGCGACTTTCTGATCGGAGTGGAATGTGGGTCTGGAAGTGCGAAAAGAGGTGTGCCAAGGATTTTTGGGAAAGTGGGGGTGGAATCCCAGGTCAGAACTGGGATCTCTTGTGGCAAAGGTCCAGGGGCATAGATGCAATAGGGTTGAGGGACGGGTTGCTCCCGGTCTGATGGAGGTCGATGTCATGCAGCATAAGGCAGAAGGCATGTGCGGTGCATCAAGGGCCGCCCAATCCATCTGTTCGGCGGTTCGGAAGAGGCCCGTTCGTGAAGGCCGCGATTCCTATGAGTCGGATCCTCAGGTGCAGACACGTGGAGTCTGTCGCCGCGTGTTATGGTTAGGCTCCGTAGCTCCCGGGGTTCGGTGTTGGCTGCGTCGTCTGCAGTTTCTGCACGGCGTGCGGGGCCAATATGGGGCAATGGAATTCCACAGTACCACCACGAGTTGGTGATACGGGAGGAGGAGACAAAAGGGAGGGAAATTGGTAGTGACAACGATAAAGCCGGGGGATATGAAGGTTTGCGTGTTATACGTAGTTGGGTAATCGGGGCACCTTSGATCGCTGGTTATGGCACAGCGAAACTCCCTGGGTCACAATCGGTTCTCGATTAGGCAGGGAAATTATGGGCGTCTCTGCCTGAGATATTMTCTTGCCCARGGTTCGAAGTACCCTRAGTCCCATGTGTCCKTCATCTTGTCATCGCGGCGTATTGAAAGCCTTCCGTATGCGTCTGACTGACGGGGGCAGGGGAGGGCGTCGGAAATTYCTGCCAATTCAGGTGTTTGAAAGGAGGACGGTTCCTCACCTATCCCGRTACTGGAGGTACCGGGTTCGTCAGAGATCGTGACCCGCCGCTCGTKGACACGTGTAGGCTGCGCAAMTCGGATTGCGCTTACACGTATCCACACGAGGTGTTCGCTTGCACTCGGGYCYGTTGGCCGACGCTTACGCCCAAGTGAAAATCTAATCCCTCATGCAAACTCACCACGTGGAATAGACAACTTCCCAATCRTCWAATCACTCAGTGATCCCRCAAGCAATCGTTCCCGAGCATGCAGGGTGTCATTATACATCAGATGYCATAATTCCTACTATGCTTAACGGCGTATMAAAATKGCAAGCAAAGACRATGRCCAGACAGGAARAACGACAAATATATCATTCATTCATCCATTCATTCGACAAACACACAATAGCCGAGATCAAGATCAATCGCAAAACAAGTGTGGGCTGAAGCCGAGGCAAAGATTCCGAAAACAAAAGAAAACGGGCGAGTCGCCCTGAGCCGAGATCAAAATTTATATACAAAAGTAAAGAGGGAGACAAGACAAAGAAAACTGCAAATCCACTTCCATCAACCTCAGCTCCCTCTTCCTTTCTCTCTCTCCAATGCGGTTAGTCCGTCGTCACGCACCAACCCACGCAGTCGTCACCCCGCTTAGTCCTCCTGCACCCGTCAGGTTCGCCCGCACGCTACAGTCCGTCGTAGCCCCACGCGTCAACCCCGCACATTCGGTACCAGCCCGTCAGGTCGCCCGACTCCCAAACCTGAAACTGCTTTCAAAAGTTTCGGCCATTTAAGAATATTTCTGAGGTTTCAGATTCTCACCTGAAACTCCTGTAATGACTTGAAGTGGGTGAAGCTTTTGAAAGCGGTTTCAGGTCCCTCCATCCAAGCATTCGGATAAGGGGACCTGAAACCACTTTCAGAACCTTCAGCCACATCATATCATTTAAGAGGTTTCAGATCGTCCCACCTGAAAGTCCTGAAATAATCTGAAGTGGTTGAAAATCTGAAAGCGGTTTCAGATGTCCCCATCTAACCATTTGGATGGGGGGACCTGAAACCTTTTCAGAAGCTTCAGCCACTTCATATCATTTCAAAGGTTTCAGGTCTCTCGATCTGAAACTCTCGAAATAATATGAAGTGGCTGAAAATTTAAAAGCGGTTTCAGATACAACATAGGATTCGTGAAAACCCAAAAAAAAAAGAAATGATGGGTTTGAACGAAATTTATTAAAGATTATAAAAGTACAATATTTAGGCCTCCTGTAGGAGCAAGATTTCACATGAAGTAAAACAACCACAATAAAAAGGTACTTTTTGACAACCACTAGAAGTGGCGAGGAAAAGTACACGATTTTCCACAGAAAATCACTACCAACTGAATCATAGTTTAGTAAGGAATTAAAATATGCATTTTTTGTATTATCTCAAAAGATTGTGTGTATAGTGTTATAAGTCGTGCAGCACGCCGAACATGTCCGAGGGTTTCATGAACAGACAAATATTTTATCTTGCTTGCAACTACGTTCGCTTAATAGTGTTCTCTTTTTGGTGGGGAGACATATTTTTTTTCAAATGAATTTTTTACTTTTTCAAAGTTTTTTTTTTTTTTTTTTTTTTTTTTTTTTTTTTTTTTTTGACCAAGAATTTGAAGGTGCCTCCGAAGCAAAANACTTGATTTTGACCAAGAATTTGAAGGTGCCTCCGAAGCAAAAGTTGTTTGTTTTATTATTTTATATAACATATAAGTTTTTGACAAGGATTTTAATACTAACTTGAAAATTGTCATATTGGGCAATATGTGTTGAGAACGGCGTATAGTCCTATATACGAGTATTCACTAGAACTGAGTTTTTTACAACTTTCAATTTTGCCTTGCAGTTGTTTTATCAAAGTTGTACCTTTTGTCAGTCTGTTGAAAATGAGTTATAGTCCTATAATAGGATCTTTGTTGTAAATGATTTTCCTGGACATTTTGCGGATCATTTTACTTTTTGCTCAGTTTTTTGCCTCGCTTCTCGAGAAAAGGTTCGAAACGCTGTTTTTTTAATTAGATATAGTTGTTTGACTTTTAGTATTTTACTCTATACAAAATGTTGGGTTTTCTCGTGTCGTTGGGTTTTCACGAATCCTATGTTATACCCCAATCCAACTATTTGGATGGGGGAATCTGAAACCGCTTTCGGAAGCTTCAGCCACTTCAGATCATGTCAGAGGTTTCACGTCTCCCCATCTGAAACTTCTGAAATAATATGAAGTTGCTGAAAATCTGAAAGCGGTTTAAGATGCATCAATCCAACCATGTGGATGGGGGGACCTTAAACCGCTTTCAGAAGCTTCAGCCACTTCAGGTTTTTTCAAAGGTTTCATGCCTCCCCACCCGAAACTCCTGAAATGACTTGAAGTGGACCACAACAACGTTGAATCAAAAAAAAAACAGGCAAAAACAATAAAGGAAAAAAACATAACATTTGACCCCCAAACCACCTGTAACTCCTGAAATGGCATGAAATGTCTTCAGGTCATTCCAGTGATTTCAGACCTCTCCTAACAGACTTCAGGATCTTTCATTCTAAAATTTCAGGAGGTCGTTAACCACTTGTGAAAAGAAGCGACGCAAAAAGGCGAAGAAGCGAGGACAGTGGACATCGATGTAATTTCCCCTCAATTCCGATCTTCCGTAATTGGCCCATTCTTCCCATCTTAGGACCCCTCATTGTCATCGCGCATAAAATCGCGCGGGACAAGAATTGGTTCGTCACATATGTGACGCCCAGGGGGTTCCAATCTTAAGCAAACTCCTGCTTGCTTCTCATTATGACACGTGTCAATCTCTCTAATCGATCGCAACGCGGAGTTTTTTTCGTTGCCACTTACCGTTCGACAAAAGTGTGGGCGTCATCTAGGGTGGCACACGTGGCTCTATCCTTCAGTTTCCTCACGAAGGGCTCTCTTCAGTCCAAGGAGGGGATCGTGCGTGCCATCGCCGTGGCACGTGCCATACATCCGCGCATCAGTAGCCAGCATGGAAACGGAAGGGAAGACGGTACATGGGGGTGTGATGAGGGGGCAGGTCAGTCAGAAGCGAGGGTAGAAAACCTTCTAATCCCACAACTATCACCGGAAGCTCTTGATATCGGACGATCCGATAGAAGCGCGGGAAGTGGGTGCCGCCATAGGGAAGGGACGCAAGGTAGTTGGGATACAGGGTCGTGAAGGTGCGAAGAAGGGCCGTTCGGAATCGATCATGGTTTTCAAATGCGGGGATAGTCCCCGTAATCATGCAATAGACCTCGACCATGTTGTGGTCTCGCCACGTGGCACTAAAGAGAAGGACATGGAGGCAGAAGACAGGGGTGGTGCACCTGGTAGAGGCGTGCGGATGCACCGTGACAATAAGACGGGTGGCATAGAAGTGGCAGAAGTTTGCAATAGGGAAGGGGTTGTGGGGAAAAGAGACCAGAATGGTAATCTGACGGAGGGTGAGGAAATCAAGGGGACGGCGGGATAACGACCGGGGACGAAGCCCGATGCCCCACATCGACACGTGCTCAAACTGGGGGACAGAGGGAATGGGATCGGGATCTGCTCCGTCGCCTGCCCGCCGGTGCGCTCGAAGTCTCGGCAGGAGGGTCCCTATCGTTGCTCTTGGGCGGCTCGGGATCCTTAGTTGGATCGTTCGGGATCGGTAGATCCACACCTCTTGCGAACTCCAGCGGTTGCTTCCCAGCTGCGATTTCCTCTCTCCTTCGTGCCGCCTCGGGATCCTCCTCCTGAGTCCCTGCGCGATCTGCCTCTTCACCCAAAGTCTCTCACTCAGATCCCTCTTCTTCCTCCAACTGATCCTCTTCTTCTTCGTCTTCTTCACTCGACTCTTCCTCACTGTATTTGCTGTAGTTTTCTGCTTCTTCCGAGGTCTCCTCCTCGCTTTCGTCTTCCACCTCAGCTTCTTCCGCCACCGCTCTTTCTTCCACTGTCGTTCGGGGCGAAAAGAAGAGGGTGTTTATGATCCCTCGGGGGTTCAGGTACTCTGTGCGCGATGGATATCTGCCACCTCTCGTCCGATCCTCTAAGCAGGTTGACCACTGCAGGTAGGGCGTCAATCTTCGCTGGAGGACGTGCGGCACTGGACTTTCGTCGCACTCCGAGATGATGTCCAGGGAAAGGTCGTCGACGAGCTGCGCGAGAGGGATCGTAAGTTCCCACACAATCGGCTGGCGATGGTCCGGTTCTACTGCTCCGAAGACGAATCCTAGAAGATCACCCTCCACTTTCATCATCTAGGCCTAGATAATTAGTAGCTCCACGTTCTCCCTCGCGGCATGATGTTCGCTGTTTCGGGTCCACATCAGCTCCACTTTGACCAGGCAGAGCGAAAGAGTGAGGTAGTGCTTACACCAAATCTCCCAGTGTTTTGGTTCGATGAGGGGAACGACAAGGGGCTTTAAGCAGAAGGAGAGACGGGGGTTAGAGATCAGATTGTCAAAAGGTAGGGAAGAGAGAGGGAAGAGCGAAGGTTGAGATCTGGGACTGGTTCATTGAGGACGCTGGAAGAGAACGAGCTCCAGAAGCACCACCGCCGGCTCGTTCCGAGACGTTCGAAACCCTCCGACGTCGATGTCGTCCATAAGGACAAGATTGTCGTCATGGCACGTAAGCCACTGATTCCACTCCGTTGCCAGCTACTGGCCCCACTCCCTTAGCGACGTCCGGATGGTCGTGCGTCGTAGAGGGTTGATCACACTAATATCACAACTGAAGATGACGACAGTAGACACGTGGCTAACTCCCGGTGCTGACAGTCATCGAACCGCCATCGCCTCTACCAACACGATCGCTTGACGATGGCCCGTGAACCGGAAGTCCGCCGCCACGTACACCCCGGTAGTGCTAAGGAAATGCGCGAGCCGTAGAAGATCTGGACTGAATCGCGGGTGATAAGCTTGCCTGATCGTCGAGATGTCGTCACGTGGCGCCAGCATGTAATCGCCGAGAGCCCGCTCTGTAAGAAAACTCATGGCGATGGCAATGGGGACGGGGTATGAGAAGGGGCGAGAGATGCAGGAGGGGAGGAGAGCGGTAAAGATTCGTCGTCCTCCTCTGTAGCGAAGGAGGAAGCAGACACAGCTGGAGATGGAGAGGAAGGGAGAAGACGTAGGTAAGACACGTGGCGGACAATCGGTCGAGCTGACCGGCTTCCCGAGACTTCCGGCACGAGGCGCACAGTGTTTACCCCGTTCGGACCGAGTTCGATCACACGAAATCGCCCGAAGAATCGTGGCGCTATCTTCCCTTGGCGAGCACATTTCCTCACCTGCACCAAGTCCCCTAATTTATACTGGGACAATGGTCCTGCGTTCCCATTTCGGGCCTCGTAGCTACGGACCTATCGGTCGTGGGCCAACTCAGTCATTTTTTGGCGTTTTCGGGCTAATCGGGGAAGGGACCGTTCCATCAGTTCCATGTGTCGCTTGGCCTTGTCCTGACTCGTGGCTCTTGTGGGCCGTCGGTTCAATGAGGAGTCATCGAGGAGGCTCGGTATCGAGACACAAGCTACGCTATTGGTTCGTAATTGGAAGGGGCTAAGGCCCGTCGATTCGTGAGGCATTCCCCGCTGGACCGCCAAGATGTGATCTACGATATCGGGCCAGGGCCTCAGATCCTGTGCCGCGATGTTTTGTCGCAACGCTGTCTTTATCACCCGATTTGCGTTTTCTACCAGTCCGTTAGATTGTGACATGTGGGTTGCAGTGTTCCGAATGACAACGCCATGTACGACTAAATTCCTTAAAACTTCCCCTCTGAATTCTACCCCATTGTCGGTCAGGATTTCCTCTATGTCCTGATGCATCCCTAAAAACCTATTGACGTATCACGAGATTTCAGCCGCCTGTCGCGTACGACATGGATATGCCTCGATCCATTTCGAGAAATGGTCCACAAATACGAGTAGAATTGTATATTTGCAGCCATTAGGTCCAGGGGCACCACAATATTGGTAGTATCCATGCTCACCCTCGGCACTATCGATCTTGGTGGCTGAATCGGCGCCTTGTCAGCACCGCAGACCTGACAGCTCGCAACGATGAATTTCACATCATCACGAATATTGGACCAATACCACTCATTCTTGTCGATTGTCGCTTCCGTGATTCGGACGGCAAAATGGGTTGTAGTTTCCTCATGCGCCGTCTTAACCCAGTCATACCTCATGAACGGGTCTGACACTACCATCCAAATCCCACTACCGTCCGTCTTTCGTTTTCCTAATTGGCCCTCGTTCTAGCAAAAGTCCCTAGTAGCCCTTTCGTTAGCCCTCCTTCTGTCTTCCTTAGTGAAGTTCCGAAGGGGGTTACCTACTAAGGTGGCAATTAGCACAAGGTCCATCCAAACTTCGGCCCTTCAAAATTTTCGAGTTTTCTCTAAGCCTTCTGACGTGGCGTCGAGAAATCGAGCCTCAGTCGGGATCTTATCAATCCGACACAAGGGACACAACCAAGGCTTATCGTCATTTTTGTACTGGATACACGAGCCATGGGCTCATGCGGCACCCTGCCAACAATCTATCCATTCTGCATATAACACTGAATTCATGAAAACCTAACAAAATGACAAAACCTCACATTTTTTATAGAATGAAAAAGTAAAAGTGAAATTATTATTTGTTACACAAAAAGAGAACTTTTTAACGGTTTTTCGATAAAGGAGGCAAAAAACGATGTGAAAAGTAAACTGTTCCTCAAAATGTGCAAGAAAACGTTTTTTTGCAAAATCCTCTTACATGGCTATAAGTCATTCTCAGTAGATTTGCAGAAAGCAAAGCTCAAATAGGACAATTTTTAAGGACTACGGGGCAAACTTGAAAGATGTAAAAAAAAAAAAACAGATTTTGGTGAATACTCATTTATAGAACTATAAGTCATTTTTAGCAGTTAGGTAAAAGTATTAAAAACCAAGATCTGCGAAAACTAATTTATAGGACTATAAATTAATTTTGACGTTAACAATAAAACCCTTAGCAAAAAATATATGTTATTTAAAATAAGAATAGAAACAACTTTTGTAAGGGAGAGACCTTTAAATTCTTAGCCAAACACGAGTTTAAAATTAAAAAAAATGGGGGAAAATATAAAATAAATAGTAAAAAATAATATGTTCGTTCAGGTATAGGATAATATGTTTGAGAACATGTTTGAGCGTTCGAGAAACCCCTAAATACGTTCCTCGTGTTAAACATCTTATAAGACTATAAACATTATTTTTTTTTGTAACAGAAAAATGAGATATTTCAGTTCTTGAATATACGCTGCTTCACGAGGTAGTGATTTTGTGTGGAAAAACCTACTTTTCTCCTCGCCACTTCGAGACTTCGAGTGTTTCTCAAAAATGAATTTTCTTTTTCTTTTTTTTACGGTTGTTTTACTTCACGTAGAATTTTGTTCCTGGAGGCCGCCTGAAAAACGTACTATCATAATCTTGAATACATTTCGTGCAAACCTGACAATTTGTTTTGTTAGGTTTTCACGAATCCTGTGTTATATCCCTCCCCACTAGAACTCATAAGGACCAAGTAGACGCGCGAAATTGCTTCGCAAGTCACAAGATTACCTATGTCACCCATTGCTAATTGCCTGCTTCTTGCCACGTGGAAGGACTGCCACTTGTCCGTACTTGGGTTCGTTCGCTGACTCCGGTTCCTTCCACGGAATGATTTCTTCACCCTTAGGTACCTTAGCGGGGCGATGCAAACGTGTCAGCCGGTCCGCGTTGTCGTTCCTCTCTGTCTTTCGATGGATGATGTCGAAGTCGTAATCCTGTAGGTGCACCGTCCACTGTCCAATCATACCCATGTAATTAATGAGCTTCTTCAGAGCCAATAATGGCTCGTGATCGGTTACAAGGAGGAACTTCTGAGCGTACAAGTACAAGTACGGGTGGAAGTGCTGAATCCCCCAGACCACTGCGTAGCATTCGCCCTGCGGGGCCGAATCGTTCCTTCGTTCGTCTGGCACCGTACAAGACGTGTACTCGATGACGTGTTCTCGGTCGTCATTCCCCTTCTGCGCTAGAATAGCGGAGATCGCCTCCGTATGCCAGTCCGTGATAAGAATGAACTGCTTCATAGGGTCCGGTCGGATCAAAATAGGCGCTATAGCCAGGGCGTTCTTGAGAGTGGTGAAGGCCCGTTTGCACTCTGCATCCCAGCTAAGGGGCTGGTCCTTCTGCAGTAGGTTCGTTAGAGGTCGCGCAATTGCGGTAAAGCCTTTGATGAAGCGACGATAATACGATGCCAGCACCAGAAAAGCTCGAACCTGCGTCAATGACGTGGGGACAGGGGCGTCTTTCACCGCCGCGACCTTTCTCGAGTCTGGCCGCAGTCCTCCACATGTCACCACGTATCCCAAGAACGAGATTTCCGAGAGGAAAAACTCGCTCTTCTCGAGCGCGATCTTGAACCCAACATCTCTCAGAGCTCCTAGCGTCCACTCGATGTGTTGTGCATGCCCGTGATAGGTCTCCGAGTAGACCAGGATGTCGTCCATATACACGATGACGTAGAAGTTAACCATCCCCTGAGTTAGCCGCGTCTTATTGACGAAGTTATGGAATGTCACATTCATAGCCCGCTGAAACGTGGCAGGCGCGTTGCAAATCCCCATCGGATATCGAACCCACTGCCACGTGCCTTCAAATAGTACGAAGGTCATTTTCGACCGATCTTCCTCCTTAACCAGGATGTGATGGAAACCGTGGCGAATATCAAATTTACTGAAATAATTAGCACACCCAATCGCATCAAGTAGATCATCAATCCTGGGAAGGGGGTACACATCTTTAATCGTGATGTCATTCAGCTTACGGTGATCAATGCATATGCGAATTGATCCATTCTTCTTCGGCACTAATACTTCTGGGAACGGCCATGGCCCAGTGGCGGGTTCAATCCATCCATTGGCTTCGAACTCCCGGATCCGCTGAAGAGCTGTTTTTCGTTCCACCAGGGAATACCTGTAGGGTTTACGTGGATCACGGGATGGTTTCCGGTCTGGATTTCATGTTGTATGACTAACGACAATCCGATGTCTGTGTCCATCACACTAATCGCTCCTTTGTATTCCTTCAAAATGTCCGAGATTAGGTGATGGATCTCCTTAGGTACGTATTGGGGCACGTGCAATTCGTACAGGTCATCCCATATTCGTACATCGATATGTTTCATACTCACCCACTTAGTGTTTTCGGGTGGCGGCGCGGAAATAAACGAATTATCCGATCGCCAGGAGAATACCGTAGCCATCATTTGTGCATCCTGCTCTCGAATGGCCACGTGTTCCTCTGGTGTTACTCCGTCTAGAATGTCCTGCCATGGCACGGGTTTCGTTGCGATTTTGATTCCGAGCCCAGTTTCAAGGCGCTCAGGGGGTTCCACAGAATTGGTCTCCGCCCCTAAGGGTATCAATCGTATCTCTTTTGCAGGTGTCAAAAAAGATCGTGGAAGATTGAATTTCGTGATGTCGCAGTAGTGCCTTTTGTCATTATATCGTGCGAGTAAAGGGGAGATACCTTCGTACAGGGTTCGAGGGGGTTCAAAAGAATCGATCATCCTCGAAATCTGCACGAGGGATTCACCCAAAATCATGGCTTGCATTCTTCGTAGATTCTGATCAGTCAGGCTTAGTGATTTTGTGTTTGCTCGTTGCATAGGATAATGGATACGTTATTGCGCCATCTCCATAATTATTGGATCGTCCTTGTCACTGTTGTCCGCGTCCTTCGGAGATTGCTCCCCGTCAGCAGAGCTATCCAAGGTAATCACGCGAAGAGTTCCCGCCATCACTGGAGAAACTCATGGGGTTACGTTAGTCGTGGTTCAAAGCGTCAGTCTCATAGGTACAACATAGGGTTTTCCTCCTGTGTTTCGAAGGACAATCAATCGCCTCTCGAAGTCCAGATTGGCTCGCAAGGCCACTTGGGCAGGAAGGCCAAAACGGACGTCGTAAGTGTTTACGTCTAAAACTACGACATCACCCAAAGCATGCACTTTCCCTAATCGAAAAGCAACATTGGCCATATGTCCCACCGTTTTAATCTTCTCTTCATCCGCTGAAACGAGCTGATCTTTTTCGTAAGCATGATTAGATGGCTCTTTCTTCCTGCCCTTTCAACTACCCGTAATGAGATAGCAACGGCCCCGGAATCAATGATAGCGTTGCACGGAAATCCCCATACCTCCATATCGCATTCTGTGGATTTCCATGGGATTGGTTTAATCTGTAGGAAATGATCATATTTTTGGATTAATCCTAGCCGTATTGGTTCTGAAGTACCTGCTGCATTTTCATCCGGCGTGGGATTTTTCGTTTTTGTGCTCGCTGTTCGGGCAAGGGCAAATCGTTTCCGATTCGCCTTGCAATGTTGCAGCATCCGTTCATTGGCTTGTTCAAATATAGAGAGTAGATGACCGATCGGAAGAGGAATCCGATGATCTAAGGCTCGAACGATGTTTAAAACATCGATCACTCCCGTGACGAAAGTGGGTCCTCCCGACTCTATTTCCGTTGGAGAAGGTCACCACTCCGCCACTTCTCGTTGTTCTGGCGCCGGTCTAATTATTCCAATCATCCCAAGCCTTGGGTATCCGAGCGTTACGTACTGATCCAACTGGATTAGTTCAGCAGCTTCCTCCATTGTAACTATCGTGCTTCCTCCTCCTTCCATTTGCTCCATTAATGTTCCTACACGTCCCGACCCATTAGCAATTGGAGCTGCTGCTACCCGTGTAACCCCGACTCGTGGCTGCGGAGGCCGATGATTGCAATCCCGAGCTATGTGCCCTCGTTGGTGACACGTGTAACAAACATTCAAGTTGCCAGGGATCCCTGCGGGAGGCGGTGCCGGAGCCAATCCATGTTGAATCGGGGCGGCACGCACCGCTATTGGTCGAATCGACCTCATCATCGCCTTTATTCGAGCATTGTGTTCCCGCTGTTCCTTTTTGCTTTCCTGAATCAGAGTGACCAATGTCTTGGTTAGTTCCAATAAGGCGGAGGAGTTGTTCGGTCGTGGAGGACTTTCGATCAGAGGCGGGGGTGTTGTCATTACAGGGACGGGCATACTTGCAATCACACTCGGGGCCG
Source organism: Chara braunii (assembly GCA_003427395.1). NCBI lineage: Eukaryota > Viridiplantae > Streptophyta > Charophyceae > Charales > Characeae > Chara > Chara braunii. The sequence continues at coordinate 726,313 of BFEA01000400.1, forward strand.
GTCGTTTGGGACTAATCTGTTCTAGATAGGTGACGGGGCCCGACACAAACCCTATGTTTTCAATTTTTTTCTGTAGTGCAGCCAACTCAGCTTTACCTCTCGCTAGTTCGGACGAGTCTGCTTCCCTAGGATAGTCTTCCCCTTCTAGGAAACAAGCGGCGAATTTTCGTTCCATTTCCTCTGCAGCTGCCATGATCTTTTGCAACGTGTGATTAATGGGGGAGAACTGTTTTCGCAGTTTCGCCCTCATTGTTCGGCTGCAAAGTCCGTCGATGAACAAATCTCTGCCTACCTGTTCGCCTCGTTCCGTTTTTACAAACATTCGATAGAATCGGTTCCGATACTCAATGACAGACTCGAGGGGTTTTTGAACTCGATCTTTTATCATAAAAAGAGTCTGTTCCGGGTGGATATAATCGAATCAATTCAAGAAATCTCGCTCGAATGTCGGGAGAACGACCCATACATAGGTGCTAAACCAGTGATGGGTGTCTCCTCCCAATCGTGCGGGGATATTTACTTGCGCCTCATTATCATCATACTGTTGAGCTCGGAGCGTGGTCAGCCATGCTCCTGCGAGATGATGTGCAGGGTCAAAGTGATAGAGATCGGGTGGCATCATGGGAGCCCGTGCTCGTGGTACGGGTTGAGTAGGATTCTGTTGTGGATTCTGATTCTGTTGGGGGTTCTGTTGATTAGCATTCATGTTGATCGCCCGTCGAGCCGCAAACCGGCTTCGGGTGACGACTAGATCGCGTCGATGCACGTTCCGTGGTCGAGGTCGTCCTCTGTTAGCCAGATCGCCCAGCTATGAATCCTAGCACTCTACCACGTGTCGGCTCTGATACCAACCTTACGCCCGGCGCGACTTCCTGATCAAAGTGGAATCTGGGCCTGGAAGTGCGAAAAGGGGTGTGCCAAGGATTTTTAGGAAAGTGGGGGTGGAGTCCCAGGTCAGAACTCAGATCTCTTGTGGCAAGGGTCCGGGGGCATAGATGCAATAGGGTTGAGGGACGGGTTGCTCCCGGCCTGATGGTGGTCGATGTCGTGCAGCATAAGGCAGATGGCATGCACGATGCATCCAGGGCTGTCCAATCCATCAGTTCGGCGGTTCGGAAGAGGCTCGTTCGTGAAGGCCGCGATTCCTATGAGTCGGATCCTCAGGTGCAGACACGTGGAGTCTGTCGCCGCGTGTTATGGTTAGGCTCCGTAGCTCCCGGGGTTCGGTGGTGGCGTCGTCTGCAGTTTCTGCACGACGTGCGGGACCAATACGGGGCAATGGAATTCCATAGTACCACCACGAGTTGGTGATACGGGAGGAGGAGACAAAAGGGAGGGAAATTGGTAGTGACAACGATAAAGCCGGGGGATATGAAGGTTTGCGTGTTATACGTAGTTGGGTAATCGGGGCACCTTSGATCGCTGGTTATGGCACAGCGAAACTCCCTGGGTCACAATCGGTTCTCGATTAGGCAGGGAAATTATGGGCGTCTCTGCCTGAGATATTMTCTTGCCCARGGTTCGAAGTACCCTRAGTCCCATGTGTCCKTCATCTTGTCATCGCGGCGTATTGAAAGCCTTCCGTATGCGTCTGACTGACGGGGGCAGGGGAGGGCGTCGGAAATTYCTGCCAATTCAGGTGTTTGAAAGGAGGACGGTTCCTCACCTATCCCGRTACTGGAGGTACCGGGTTCGTCAGAGATCGTGACCCGCCGCTCGTKGACACGTGTAGGCTGCGCAAMTCGGATTGCGCTTACACGTATCCACACGAGGTGTTCGCTTGCACTCGGGYCYGTTGGCCGACGCTTACGCCCAAGTGAAAATCTAATCCCTCATGCAAACTCACCACGTGGAATAGACAACTTCCCAATCRTCWAATCACTCAGTGATCCCRCAAGCAATCGTTCCCGAGCATGCAGGGTGTCATTATACATCAGATGYCATAATTCCTACTATGCTTAACGGCGTATMAAAATKGCAAGCAAAGACRATGRCCAGACAGGAARAACGACAAATATATCATTCATTCATCCATTCATTCGACAAACACACAATAGCCGAGATCAAGATCAATYGCAAAACAAGTGTGGGCTGAAGCCGAGGCAAAGATTCCGAAAACAAAAGAAAACGGGCGAGTCGCCCTGAGCCGAGATCAAAATTTATATACAAAAGTAAAGAGGGAGACAAGACAAAGAAAACTGCAAATCCACATCCATCAACCTCAGCTCCCTTTTCCTCTCTTTCTCTCCGATGCGGACAGTCCGTCGCCACGCACCAACCCACGAAGTCGTCACCCCATTTAGTCCTTCTGCACCCGTTAGGTTCGCCCGCGCGCTATAGTCCGTCGTAGCCCCACGCGTCAACCCCATGCATTCGGCACCAGCCCGTCAGGTCAGCCGACTCCCACTTCAACTCACCTCTTACTTCGCCCGTGAGCCGACCCTCACTGATCGCGCTCCCCCGAGCTTCGTGGAACTGGTTAAGAGAGCTATCTAATTGCAGAGCAGGAATTTATAGCGTGCATGCATGCACGTAGAACACGGAATTGCAAGGACTTAGAAAGGAGTTCAGGGGAGGGAGCACCTACATTCTGCAAGGCCAAATTGCGGCGTGGGGGATGTCGCCACTCTCCACACATCGATCCGAGCATGAAGGTCGCGGGCTAACTAGGCACAGCAAGAGGGAAGGAGAGAGCGGGAAAGACGAAGCTCAAGAAGAAAGATACAGTTACAATGGCGCCCGCCCAAAATTACAGTTACTTGCAAGATTAAGGGCGCCGACTAATCAGAGCTCCGTTGCAGCCGCAAAAGAAAGCGCGCAATCAGAAGGCGTAGCGCGGCAAAAGGAAATCCTAAATTCCTAAATTCCTATCTAATGCGAAAATGTAAAAAGCACAAATTCCGGACAGAAAGTCCAAAGTTCCGAGAGCCATCGGGGCTCGACAAGATTGAAAAGGAAAATTCGAAAAGAACGAAGCAAAATTCCCGCGCGATCTCCGCGCCTAAAATTCGACAGCCCGAACAAAAAAAAGACGACGTCAACCATTATTACTTGCGCGCTACGTTGCCACTTGTACACACCCTCGTGCGAGTACGGATTCGTACTCTTGTACTCGTACGCTACTCGTACGTTAGGGGCCCCGTACGAGTTTACGAGTTTTTATTTATTTATTTTTTTAATCCGGTATTGTTTTTATTTTTT